>JAOYRU010001006.1:0-2500 GCA_026315105.1 Locusta migratoria
ACGGGTTTTCTGAACTCGTCTACTCGCCTGTCTCCGGGCGATTGCGCCTCTCTCGGACCCGACCACGTGCTTCGGCCGGCGCCGCGCGCCGCCGGGACCTGAGAGGGTTTCGAGGTGTATCGTGCAGGGGAGCCCCGCCTCCTCCTGGACTCTTCTTCCTGGTGCGAACTGCGTGTTCGCGCGGGCCGCCGGGATGCACTCCCGGCCAGGCCTCGCTGCTACGCTATGCAAGCAAGGCAGCTCCCTGGTTGATCCTGCCAGTAGTCATATGCTTGTCTCAAAGATTAAGCCATGCATGTCTCAGTACAAGCCGCATTAAGGTGAAACCGCGAATGGCTCATTAAATCAGTTATGGTTCCTTAGATCGTACCCACGTTACTTGGATAACTGTGGTAATTCTAGAGCTAATACATGCAAACAGAGTCCCGACCAGAGATGGAAGGGACGCTTTTATTAGATCAAAACCAATCGGTCGGCTCGTCCGGTCCGTTTGCCTTGGTGACTCTGAATAACTTTGGGCTGATCGCACGGTCTCCGTACCGGCGACGCATCTTTCAAATGTCTGCCTTATCAACTGTCGATGGTAGGTTCTGCGCCTACCATGGTTGTAACGGGTAACGGGGAATCAGGGTTCGATTCCGGAGAGGGAGCCTGAGAAACGGCTACCACATCCAAGGAAGGCAGCAGGCGCGCAAATTACCCACTCCCGGCACGGGGAGGTAGTGACGAAAAATAACGATACGGGACTCATCCGAGGCCCCGTAATCGGAATGAGTACACTTTAAATCCTTTAACGAGTATCTATTGGAGGGCAAGTCTGGTGCCAGCAGCCGCGGTAATTCCAGCTCCAATAGCGTATATTAAAGTTGTTGCGGTTAAAAAGCTCGTAGTTGGATTTGTGTCCCACGCTGTTGGTTCACCGCCCGTCGGTGTTTAACTGGCATGTATCGTGGGACGTCCTGCCGGTGGGGCGAGCCGAAGGCGCGCGGCCGCCTCGTGCGTGCCCGTGCGTCCCGAGGCGGACCCCGTTGAAATCCTACCGCGGTGCTCTTTACCGAGTGTCGAGGTGGGCCGGCACGTTTACTTTGAACAAATTAGAGTGCTTAAAGCAGGCAAGCCCGCCTGAATACTGTGTGCATGGAATAATGGAATAGGACCTCGGTTCTATTTTGTTGGTTTTCGGAACCCGAGGTAATGATTAATAGGGACAGGCGGGGGCATTCGTATTGCGACGTTAGAGGTGAAATTCTTGGATCGTCGCAAGACGAACAGAAGCGAAAGCATTTGCCAAGTATGTTTTCATTAATCAAGAACGAAAGTTAGAGGTTCGAAGGCGATCAGATACCGCCCTAGTTCTAACCATAAACGATGCCAGCCAGCGATCCGCCGCAGTTCCTCCGATGACTCGGCGGGCAGCCTCCGGGAAACCAAAGCTTTTGGGTTCCGGGGGAAGTATGGTTGCAAAGCTGAAACTTAAAGGAATTGACGGAAGGGCACCACCAGGAGTGGAGCCTGCGGCTTAATTTGACTCAACACGGGAAACCTCACCAGGCCCGGACACCGGAAGGATTGACAGATTGATAGCTCTTTCTTGATTCGGTGGGTGGTGGTGCATGGCCGTTCTTAGTTGGTGGAGCGATTTGTCTGGTTAATTCCGATAACGAACGAGACTCTAGCCTGCTAACTAGTCGCGTGACATCCTTCGTGCTGTCAGCGATTACTTTTCTTCTTAGAGGGACAGGCGGCTTCTAGCCGCACGAGATTGAGCAATAACAGGTCTGTGATGCCCTTAGATGTTCTGGGCCGCACGCGCGCTACACTGAAGGAATCAGCGTGTCTTCCTAGGCCGAAAGGTCGGGGTAACCCGCTGAACCTCCTTCGTGCTAGGGATTGGGGCTTGCAATTGTTCCCCATGAACGAGGAATTCCCAGTAAGCGCGAGTCATAAGCTCGCGTTGATTACGTCCCTGCCCTTTGTACACACCGCCCGTCGCTACTACCGATTGAATGATTTAGTGAGGTCTTCGGACTGGTACGCGGCATCGACTCTGTCGTTGCCGATGCTACCGGAAAGATGACCAAACTTGATCATTTAGAGGAAGTAAAAGTCGTAACAAGGTTTCCGTAGGTGAACCTGCGGAAGGATCATTACCGACTTGACTGCATGTCTTGCGATGTGCGTGTCTTGTCGCGCATACAGACACTGCGCCTCCTGGGCGCGCGCCGCGTGCGGGACCACGCGCACGTCTCAAAACTAACTGCTCAGCTGGTGTACGAGCGCTGAAGCTCCGGAGGCGGGAGGCCCGCGGCACCTGGCGCCCGGCGCCGGTTTTGAATGACTTTCGCCCGAGTGCCTCTCTGCTCCGGTGTGGAGCCGTACGACGAATGTGGACTGGAACAGGGGCCGTCAAACGCCCCGGTCCCGCCTATGCAAACAGTTGCGCACGCAACGAACAGACAAACAAATTGTGAAAAAGATCACCCAGGACGGTGGATCACTC
>JAOYRU010001006.1:10000-20000 GCA_026315105.1 Locusta migratoria
GCTTACTTTCATTCCTTGATGTCATATGGTATAATAATTGTGGGGTAACTCTTCAGGTCGGTCACAGGTCTTCAGAGCCCGAAAACGTGTAATACGTATTATTTGTGGCGTCCATTCACGGACGTCTTGCAGAAGCCTCTTCAAAGGACCGGGTATATTAACTACCGCCTCTCAGTGTATTTATTCCTTAATGCCATTTGTCCTAAATAATATATCCCTTTTCCCCACAAACAGCTCGGTGCACACATACAATACTGGAAACAACACTGGTCTACACAAGGATTTAAAAGCACGTACTTCGGTTCACAAAGGGGTCCACTACTCAGGAACACACATTTCCAATACTTTACCATCAAGTACAAACAATTTAGCTACAAATAAAGGTCAGTTGAGGAGGAACCTAAACGACCTTCTAGTGGCCACCTCCTCCTACTCCGTTAGTGACTTTCTACCTTGTACCACGTGCTGCACGCACTCATACTATATTAGTACTATTATATATTCACAAAGAAACCCTACACGAAAGACCTTAAACAATTATGTGTCTGTATTTACATTGTTAGTATTATTTGTCATGCAACCTGTACATTGTGTTTCTTGACATGTTCCACATCCGCGAGGATCCCCTCAATTTGGGTCTACGGAACGAATAATTAACCCCATCTGATCTGCAAACGTGTGTAACTGGTATAGTGTTGCAGCCTGGCTATGAACGTGTGCGATTGGCACATCTACGGAGGGAGGTGGTTTGACGTTTGAGGCCATGAAAGAGCCCAATCAGTAACGTGCGGGGACACGCATTACACGCATTGCACTGCAGCGGTACGCCACCTCACGGTGGAGTGCTGTGCAGGCAGAACGTGACGCAACGGCTCGACGGGCAGGTACCTTTCGCGATCGATCCACCGGCGGCTGGCGTTTGGCTGTACATGGGATGTTAATGATGTGGTACCCGCTCGCAGAACAGTGGACGGCGGTTCGTCGACATGGGACTACGGGCCGTGTAGCACACAGTACGGTGCGGTCGGCGACGTGGCACACGTCGGATGGGAATGTTACGTACGCCACGCGCCTCGGACGTCTGGACATGTACACGGGCGTCGCCTGCGGGATCTATGGCCGGTAAACGGCAATGTTGTGGAATACGTGTGTACACACGACCGGCGGGCTACACGACATGTCGCCATTCACTCTTACCCATCACCGATGCCATCCATTGTTGCGGTGATTCACCGCGGCTGCCACAGACATTACGGGCGGCGGGAGGATAGGGCAGACCCATTACTACACATTCATACGCGCCAATGTACGTGCTGGGTGGGGCCGTATTTGTACATGTACGGTACGCGCACGTCACATACACTTACCTGCATGTACGTGATTGCGGCCACCTCAGACACAATACCGTACAGCCCCCGTCTGCTACATGCTATCGCTATGTAGTACAACGCAAGGGTGTCCTCCGTCGTGCGCAACCGGTTGACAGTGTTGTTCGTAACGGTTCCCGTCTCGCACGTTCATCGACAACTGTCGCCCCATGCCGCAATGATGTCCAAATACCAGGCCTTCCCTGATAATATCGGGGGCAGGACAACGTGTCGGTGCACGGGCCCGCTATTGTTCTGAACACCGACCACCGGTACAGGGACAACGCGCACCGACGTGGTTCGGCCCACGGTTCCGAAATGGCTGTCGACCGGCTCTTGGCGGACATCCTCCGTGCACATTACACCTCACGCGATACCTCCCGTAGTGGGGTGTCCACGCACATGCTACCGTGGCATTTGCGCCCGTCTGCTCTACCCCTGTACCTTTCTCCCCACGATGGGACCCTTTTGTTCGCGGGCTCCTGGGGCATGCGCAACGGTTCGTGTTTACGATGCGCGGTACCCGGTCGGGCGTACAAACGACACATTGCATGTGCAGCGGGTGGAATACCCGTCACGGCCTGCGGATCATGTATCTTTCCCGGTCACGGGGCACACGTGCGACGGCCTATCCGGTATCGGCAAATGTCACCATACTCTTTGTCCCGGGCGGTGAATGTTATTCGCATTATGCTCCTCGGTCCGGGGTCTGCTTTGATGCAGCTCTCCACCCTAGTCTCTGTCCTGAGCAGGCCTTTTCATCTCCTCATGGGAACGGCAACCCACATCCACGTGAATCGGCATACTATACGCGTCTCTCGGTCTCCCTCTGCGATTTGTACCCCCACACACCTCCCCCCGGTGCTACATGTACGATTCCTCGATGTCTGCGATCCCCTCTTTTGGCCACGGGTCTGTCCAGTACCTCTTCATTGGTTATGCGGTCTACCCACCTAATCATCGGCATTCTTCTGTGGCACCACATCTCAAACGCCTCTAATCGCCCCCTGTCCGCACCGCCTGTCGTCCACGTGTCACGTCCGTACGGGGCACCTCTCCGCTCAAATGCTTTCCGAAAAGACCTCCTCATACGCACATTACTGTTCGGTGTTGGCACATTTCTCGTCCTCCCGGAATGCTTTCCCTCCCATCGCCATTCTGCATTTTATGTCCTCTGTACCGCGACCATCGCCCGTTATTTTCCTACCCACGTAACAAAACGCATCTACCGCCGACATTGTATCGTTCCCCACTCTACCTCCCTCGGCATCGCCTGATCCTCGACGACCGCACTTCCATTGCGTTTGTTTTGCTCTTGTCAATGTCCATTGTATACGTTCCCCGCATTCCATTCAACCGCTCCTCCAGGTCCTATGCTGTCTCTGGCGGCATTACACTGCCATCGGCAACACGCAATGTTGTCCTGTCGTCCCCCTGAACGTTACTCCCTATCCCAAAGCCGTCCGTGCTTTCCTTCACCGCCTGCTCGATGTGCACACTGAAAGGCATCGGAGATAGGCTAGCACCCTGCCTTACGCCCTTCCCAACTGATGCTTCCCTCCCATGCCCGTCGCGTCGTATAACTGCGGTCTGGCGTTTGCACACGTGTTTCCCTCGGGCGGTTACCATACGAATGTTCACATGACCTCTACAACTGTGGTGTATGTACACAGGGCCGCAAAATGACGGTGTGCCTGTCTCGGACACGCGGTGCCGCGTGTGCAGTAACGCGCAAATGACCTTCCACATCGCCGCGTCTATCCGCCGACGTACGGTGTGCACGGCGACATGTCACGACGGCTTCCGGTAGACCTCCTTGCGACCTAGTTACTACTATGTTTGCACCACTGGGCGGACACTCGTGAGGAGCCCGCCAACCTTTGCGGTACGTTTGTGTACCGTCTCGGCGGCATTTATGCGCACCTGTTTCCCTTTCGTACACGGACCTCCGCACCAATTGCATGTCTGTCTCGACATGTACGCCTTCCCGACGCAGGGGTGCCAACGTCGCAGGTCCGGCACCCTCCGCCCTCGTGTCGCTGGCGACGTCGGCCGTGGACCGGGTGCGGGCCACCCCCCCCCCCCCCCCCGGCCCCGGGGTCCACACCGTTCCACCGGCCGCGCCACGCGAGTGTCGCCCAACGCGATGGGGCGCGCCCCTGCGCTCCGGGGCGGCGCCTCCTCGTTCGCTCCGTCGCAATTGGTCTCTACGTGGCGGCGTCACCGCCGTCCCCGCCATTAACCCGGCCGGCCGGCTCCTCGGCGCGGTGCCGCCATCTGCCGGCCGCACGACGGCCGCCCGCCTCCCGCCGTGCCCTCGCCGGCGCCACCTATCGGCGGTTCCGCGCACCCGTCGCCGGCAGCGCCACCTGTCGCGCCCTCGGCGCCGCACACGCTGGCGACGGCCGCGGGCCGCTCCTCCACGGCGCGTCGTCGCCCTGCACCACATCGACGGGCCGGCGGGAGGGCGGAACCGGGATCCTGGTCTCACCCACTCGCGCGTCTGTCTGCGTTCGTTCTGTACGGACGTCCTCCGTTCGTGTACCCGTCCAATGGCCGGTGATGCACCTTGTCGTGCACGCGTATTGCCGACCTTGTGTTGCGTGTGTGTCCGTGCCGCCGCACACACACACACACAGACCCCCCCCCCCCCCCCCCCCCTCTCTCTTTGTATTTTCTGCCGCGCGCGCGCGCGCGCCGTTTCGGGTGATCCCATACGTGTGCCATTTGCCCGCCCGTCTCGCACTGCCGCCGGCCTCCGGCGTTCGGGTTGGCGCTCGCGGACACAAACGGTGGCGGCCGGTCCATTTGTCGCCGCGCGAACACACGTCCGCTCCTCCGGCCGCCGGCTCGCCGTCGCCGGCCCTCCTCCGCCGGGCGACCCCCGAATTTCGCGCCACGCGCGGGTGGACGGCGGGCCCGGGTCGCCCTCTCATTCCACTGTGGGCACCCCCCGGGACCGCGCCGTGACGCGTTCGCCGCCCTCCCCGACTTTCCCGCTGTCCCTATGCGCTCGGTTCGGTCGGGGGCGGCGGCGCGCGCCCCCGCCGGCCGCCGGCCGCTCGGACCGCCGCCACTCCGGCCCGGCCCGGCGCAGCGCCACCGGCCCCCGCGGGGCGCACGCGCCGCGCCCGCCGCCGGCCCCGCGCGCCGCCGCGCCGCCGGCCGGGCCGCGGCCGGCCGCTGCCCCGGCGCCCGGTGCCCGTCGGGCGGGCGGCCCCGGCGCGCGGCTGTGCCCCGCACGCGCGCACGTCGCGCCGCCCTCCGCAGGCCGGCGTCGGCTGGTGTGGGGGGCGGGGCGCGGCCGCGGGCGCCGCCCGGCGCGCTGTGACGCGACGTGACGTGACCCGGCCTGGCGTCGCGTCGCGTCACCTGCCCTGCCCTCCGCTAACGTAACCTAGCGTAGCGTCGCCTAACCTAACCTAACCTACCCTACCCTACCCTACCCTAACCTAACCTGACCTAACCTAACGCAACGTGACCTAACCTAACCCAACGTAGCCTAACCTAACCCGACCTCACGTAACCTAACCTAACGCAACCCTAACCTACCGTGGCGTACCGTAACCGCGCGTCACCTCGCCACGTCGTTCCTGATCAGAGCTACCCGCTGGTGCTACTGTCGGTGTGGCGGCGCTGGTGCTTACCCGGGCGCGCATGCGTACTTATGCCTTTCGTGTGCGTGGCGCGCGACATCGTTCCACCTGCGTCCACGACATCGGTTCGGGGGTTCTCTGTACACGGTTTACATGGTTCTGCAGACTACGACACATCACCACGACATGTGGTGTCCTTCGATACACTCGTTTGCCTAATTGTACGGACATGGTTCCGATCGCGGTTCTCAATGGCCGGCAACGGGTTCTGCAGGTACGCCGAATAGCATTGTTCCGTGCGGATTATACCGCATGAGGTAATTGCAATAATGGGGTGTCCATTGACATGCTACCGTGGACTGTGCACCCGTTTCCTTCCAACAATTCGACTCGTTTTTGTTTCCTTCCCGAGCTCTGGGGACATGTGCAATGGTTCTTGTCTACGATGGTCGGTACTCGCTCATTGAATGTGCGGCAAATGTACATGTCCCGGGCGAGGGGCACAAATACGACAGCTACTCGGATATCCGCCGTGGTAAACGCACGTTTGTTTGTTTTGTTTCGTGCTCTTCGGGCGATTCGATAGCAATGTTCCCATGCACTCTACAAGTGCAGTATATGTACACAGAGGCCCCAAAGACAATGCCGGTTTCCCGACGACGGTGGTGCCAGTGTACAGTGACGTGACGATGCATTCCACATGGCTGCATTTACCTGATGACGTATACTCTGCGCGGACAGATGTTTTTCGGATGTCCTGTAGAACGCTTCGCGAGCTCTGTTTGCGCTATTGGGCAAAGAATTCTGTCAAGCCACCTCCAAAACGACTCCAGTTTGTGGTCAATTGCTACTATTTTGCCGGCGAAGGTCGACAGGGGTATTTCGATTTTGTACGGAGAACCCCGGAACCTCACAGTGGCGTGTCAATGGAGTCCCCATTATTGCATTTACCGCATGACGTATGGTGTGCACAGTCAAATGTCATTAGGATTACCTGTACAGCTCTTTGGGAGCTACTTCCGGCTGTGATCGGAACTATGTGTGTAAACGACGACAACAACAAACACCACAAACAAGCAGGGCACAACAACAGGAACAACCGCAGTAACGGAACCAACAACAAAAGAACAGAAACGGACATGAAAGGAAAACAGACGAACCGAAAACGGGCGGAGAGGACGAGACAAACAACCACTACAGTCTGCGGGAAAGTTCCGTATGTTTGTCGGCGAACTGTTGCAGAGCTATTTACGTTTTGCACCCCGCACCTATCGCGTATCCGTCTAGAACTCCGAAAGGAGAGTACGTTCTCCAAAGGACCAAAGAAAGGGTTGCCAACTTCACAGGACCCACTGAAATGGGTGTGGTGTCGCTGCCCTATCGTTACCGGTTGCTCTCTGGGACGCAACACGCGATTCGTACGATTGCGTGTGACGGTCACCCGGTGGTGCACTTTCTTGCCGAAGTGCGTGGCGACCGGTACGGTGGGCCGGCGGGCGGGCGGCGACGCCGGCCGGCGGGCGGGGGGCCGCGCGGCGGCGGTGGGGCGGGCGGCGCGGGCGCGCGCGCCGGCCGCGCGGCGCCGGCGCGCTGCCGCCGAGGCGGCGGCCGGGCGCGGCGCGCGGCGGGCGGGAGGGGCGCGCGGCGGCGCGCGGCCGGCGCGGCTCCCCGCGAGTGGGGGCGGCGGCGGGGCGCGCTGTGCGAAGCGCGGCGCGGCGGCTGCGGCCTGTGTGGGCTGCTCCGCCGCCCGGCGTTCGGCGGCCCGACTCCGGCTGCTGGCTCGGTGGCCCCGGCGGTTCTCGCCGGCGGCTTGTACCGCGGCCGGCGGCCGGTGACTCGGCCGCGCCCGCCCGCTTCTGCACGCCGCCTACGGGGCGGGGCCCCGGCCCCGCCCTTGTGGCGCCGGCGCCGGAGCTTCCGGCCGGCCTCGGCCGTCCGTGTTGCCTCCCGCCGGCAATGCCACGACAGCACGCTCCCGGGCCTCTGCCGGCAGCGGCAAGCTCAGTTGGGAGCACGGGTTTTCTGAACTCGTCTACTCGCCTGTCTCCGGGCGATTGCGCCTCTCTCGGACCCGACCACGTGCTTCGGCCGGCGCCGCGCGCCGCCGGGACCTGAGAGGGTTTCGAGGTGTATCGTGCAGGGGAGCCCCGCCTCCTCCTGGACTCTTCTTCCTGGTGCGAACTGCGTGTTCGCGCGGGCCGCCGGGATGCACTCCCGGCCAGGCCTCGCTGCTACGCTATGCAAGCAAGGCAGCTCCCTGGTTGATCCTGCCAGTAGTCATATGCTTGTCTCAAAGATTAAGCCATGCATGTCTCAGTACAAGCCGCATTAAGGTGAAACCGCGAATGGCTCATTAAATCAGTTATGGTTCCTTAGATCGTACCCACGTTACTTGGATAACTGTGGTAATTCTAGAGCTAATACATGCAAACAGAGTCCCGACCAGAGATGGAAGGGACGCTTTTATTAGATCAAAACCAATCGGTCGGCTCGTCCGGTCCGTTTGCCTTGGTGACTCTGAATAACTTTGGGCTGATCGCACGGTCTCCGTACCGGCGACGCATCTTTCAAATGTCTGCCTTATCAACTGTCGATGGTAGGTTCTGCGCCTACCATGGTTGTAACGGGTAACGGGGAATCAGGGTTCGATTCCGGAGAGGGAGCCTGAGAAACGGCTACCACATCCAAGGAAGGCAGCAGGCGCGCAAATTACCCACTCCCGGCACGGGGAGGTAGTGACGAAAAATAACGATACGGGACTCATCCGAGGCCCCGTAATCGGAATGAGTACACTTTAAATCCTTTAACGAGTATCTATTGGAGGGCAAGTCTGGTGCCAGCAGCCGCGGTAATTCCAGCTCCAATAGCGTATATTAAAGTTGTTGCGGTTAAAAAGCTCGTAGTTGGATTTGTGTCCCACGCTGTTGGTTCACCGCCCGTCGGTGTTTAACTGGCATGTATCGTGGGACGTCCTGCCGGTGGGGCGAGCCGAAGGCGCGCGGCCGCCTCGTGCGTGCCCGTGCGTCCCGAGGCGGACCCCGTTGAAATCCTACCGCGGTGCTCTTTACCGAGTGTCGAGGTGGGCCGGCACGTTTACTTTGAACAAATTAGAGTGCTTAAAGCAGGCAAGCCCGCCTGAATACTGTGTGCATGGAATAATGGAATAGGACCTCGGTTCTATTTTGTTGGTTTTCGGAACCCGAGGTAATGATTAATAGGGACAGGCGGGGGCATTCGTATTGCGACGTTAGAGGTGAAATTCTTGGATCGTCGCAAGACGAACAGAAGCGAAAGCATTTGCCAAGTATGTTTTCATTAATCAAGAACGAAAGTTAGAGGTTCGAAGGCGATCAGATACCGCCCTAGTTCTAACCATAAACGATGCCAGCCAGCGATCCGCCGCAGTTCCTCCGATGACTCGGCGGGCAGCCTCCGGGAAACCAAAGCTTTTGGGTTCCGGGGGAAGTATGGTTGCAAAGCTGAAACTTAAAGGAATTGACGGAAGGGCACCACCAGGAGTGGAGCCTGCGGCTTAATTTGACTCAACACGGGAAACCTCACCAGGCCCGGACACCGGAAGGATTGACAGATTGATAGCTCTTTCTTGATTCGGTGGGTGGTGGTGCATGGCCGTTCTTAGTTGGTGGAGCGATTTGTCTGGTTAATTCCGATAACGAACGAGACTCTAGCCTGCTAACTAGTCGCGTGACATCCTTCGTGCTGTCAGCGATTACTTTTCTTCTTAGAGGGACAGGCGGCTTCTAGCCGCACGAGATTGAGCAATAACAGGTCTGTGATGCCCTTAGATGTTCTGGGCCGCACGCGCGCTACACTGAAGGAATCAGCGTGTCTTCCTAGGCCGAAAGGTCGGGGTAACCCGCTGAACCTCCTTCGTGCTAGGGATTGGGGCTTGCAATTGTTCCCCATGAACGAGGAATTCCCAGTAAGCGCGAGTCATAAGCTCGCGTTGATTACGTCCCTGCCCTTTGTACACACCGCCCGTCGCTACTACCGATTGAATGATTTAGTGAGGTCTTCGGACTGGTACGCGGCATCGACTCTGTCGTTGCCGATGCTACCGGAAAGATGACCAAACTTGATCATTTAGAGGAAGTAAAAGTCGTAACAAGGTTTCCGTAGGTGAACCTGCGGAAGGATCATTACCGACTTGACTGCATGTCTTGCGATGTGCGTGTCTTGTCGCGCATACAGACACTGCGCCTCCTGGGCGCGCGCCGCGTGCGGGACCACGCGCACGTCTCAAAACTAACTGCTCAGCTGGTGTACGAGCGCTGAAGCTCCGGAGGCGGGAGGCCCGCGGCACCTGGCGCCCGGCGCCGGTTTTGAATGACTTTCGCCCGAGTGCCTCTCTGCTCCGGTGTGGAGCCGTACGACGAATGTGGACTGGAACAGGGGCCGTCAAACGCCCCGGTCCCGCCTATGCAAACAGTTGCGCACGCAACGAACAGACAAACAAATTGTGAAAAAGATCACCCAGGACGGTGGATCACTCGGCTCGTGGGTCGATGAAGAACGCAGCAAATTGCGCGTCGACATGTGAACTGCAGGACACATGAACATCGACGTTTCGAACGCACATTGCGGTCCATGGATTCCGTTCCCGGGCCACGTCTGGCTGAGGGTCGGCTACGTATACTGAAGCCGGCAGGCGTTTCGGCGCCCGCCTCGCTTCGGAGACTTGGGAGCGTCGTGTCGGGGCGCGAGCCTCGGCGCGTCTCCTGAAATGCGCGTAGCGCGCCGCGCCCGTCGCCCGGTCGGTTCGCATACCGGTACTGTGTCTCGGTAGCGTGCACAGCCGACTGGTCGCACGTGGCGCAGCCTCTCAAACAACGACCTCAGAGCAGGCGAGACTACCCGCTGAATTTAAGCATATTACTAAGCGGAGGAAAAGAAACTAACAAGGATTCCCCCAGTAGCGGCGAGCGAACAGGGAAGAGTCCAGCACCGAACCCCGCAGGCTGCCGCCTGTCGTGGCATGTGGTGTTTGGGAGGGTCCACTACCCCGACGCCTCGCGC
>JAOYRU010001006.1:25000-31419 GCA_026315105.1 Locusta migratoria
TTCGTTTCGTGCCTAATGACCTTCGTGGACTGACCGATTCACCTGTGCCACAGGAATGTGACGTAGTCCTGTGCACACGGCACTCGTCCGACACCGTGCAAAGCAGCAGTAAAGACCACACACGCCGCAGCGTACTTGTTGCCCCCTTTCCCGGAGCTCCCCAACAGACCAGCAGGGGCGCGCCATGAGGTACCTCTCCACGTTCGACCTGGAAGCGTGTGCGTTGGTGCTACGATTCGTCGGTTCTCGTGGCGGCGCCGTGACAACGGATGCTGCAGACTACTGTACGCCTTTCTGCACACGTGCCACGGTGGTCGGATGCCAATGGCGACCTGCCCGCCGTCTGGTACTCACTGCCTGCACACTGCAGGCAGGCATTCATTACTAATATTAGTATCATGTTTGGAAACCGTTTTCCTCTAAAGGTAACGCGACTGAAACAGACGTCTATAATCAAACCTTGGATTACACAAGGAATACAGATTTCATGTAAGACAAAAAGGAGTATGTATCTATCAGCCTAGAGTAGCTGCAATGACGATGATCTACCTAAATATAAGGAGTACTGTACAATATTACAAAAAGCTATTCAGGTATCTAAACAAATGCACTATGACGGGAAGATAGCAACATCAGGCAACCAAATAAATACAATATGGGATATAGTGAAAGAAGCGACTGGTAGAACCAGAAAGGAACACGAGCAGGTACGGTTAGGGGTAGCTGAGACATTAGTAACTGATGGGCATAGTGTGGCAAATCTATTTAACACGTACTTTCTATCCGTTACTGATAGCATGCGACTGTCTGGGTCAGTACATAATGCGCTTGATTATTTGAAACTAGCGTTTACAGATAGCTTCACACACATGACTATGTCGGTCACGTCACCGCACGGCATTTCGTCCACAATACGATCTGGAAAAACAAAGGCTTCCAGTGGATGCGATGAAATAACACCAACGTTAATTAACGCGTGTTCCTGTGGACGTAGCACAATCCTAGGTTACCTGTGTAACCCGTCTGTTGTAACGGGAACATTTCCTGATTGGCTAACATATGCGGATATTAAACCTCTCGTCAAGAAGGGGGATACAGAGATACCATCAAACTACAGACCCATTTCACTTTTGCCGGCATTCGCAAACATTACAGAAAAGGTAATGTACAGGCGGCTTCTCACCCACTTCACCGCAACTGGCATATTGTCTAGATCGCAGTTTGGATTTCTGGATGGTTCCCATATTGGGAAGGCTATTTACACCTTCGGTGCGAACGTACGTCACTCATTAGATGATACATTGCAAGCAGCAGGTATTTTCTGGGAGTTGCCAAAGGCATTTGATTGTGTGAACCATAACATCCTTTTAGGTACATTAGGATTCTATGCGGTCACGGGAAATGCTGCCAAATGGTTCGAGTCGTACCTCACTAACAGGAATCGAGGGGTGTCGGTGCAAGCGACTAGTGAATTAGGCCGGCAGTCATCATCGGGTTGGGACGCAACTACATGTGGTGTCCCACAGGGACCCATCTTAGGGCCATTGCTTTTTCGTGTGTACGTAAATGATCTCTCATCGGCTACACTACCGGACGCAGAGTTCGGTTTGTCTGCAGATGATACACGTATTGCAATAAAGAGTACGTCACGTATAGTGATAGAAACGTCTGCTAATGATACTTTCATGAACATTACTACATGGTTTAAATCCAACTCATCGTCATTAAACTTTGCAAAGACGCACTACCCGCAGTTCAGAACATGTAAGAGATTTCCTGACAGCATATGCATTGAATGTGAAGAAGAGCAGATACAAGAGGTTGACAGAATTAACTGCCTGCGTTTACAGCTTGGTAATGCATTTAGTTGGGAGGGGCACGCCACAGAACTGCGGAAACGACTCAACAACTCTGTATTTCCAATACGGGTGTTATCAGACATAGGAGACATACAGATACCAAAGCTTGCATACTTTGCTTACTTTCATTCCTTGATGTCATATGGTATAATAATTGTGGGGTAACTCTTCAGGTCGGTCACAGGTCTTCAGAGCCCGAAAACGTGTAATACGTATTATTTGTGGCGTCCATTCACGGACGTCTTGCAGAAGCCTCTTCAAAGGACCGGGTATATTAACTACCGCCTCTCAGTGTATTTATTCCTTAATGCCATTTGTCCTAAATAATATATCCCTTTTCCCCACAAACAGCTCGGTGCACACATACAATACTGGAAACAACACTGGTCTACACAAGGATTTAAAAGCACGTACTTCGGTTCACAAAGGGGTCCACTACTCAGGAACACACATTTCCAATACTTTACCATCAAGTACAAACAATTTAGCTACAAATAAAGGTCAGTTGAGGAGGAACCTAAACGACCTTCTAGTGGCCACCTCCTCCTACTCCGTTAGTGACTTTCTACCTTGTACCACGTGCTGCACGCACTCATACTATATTAGTACTATTATATATTCACAAAGAAACCCTACACGAAAGACCTTAAACAATTATGTGTCTGTATTTACATTGTTAGTATTATTTGTCATGCAACCTGTACATTGTGTTTCTTGACATGTTCCACATCCGCGAGGATCCCCTCAATTTGGGTCTACGGAACGAATAATTAACCCCATCTGATCTGCAAACGTGTGTAACTGGTATAGTGTTGCAGCCTGGCTATGAACGTGTGCGATTGGCACATCTACGGAGGGAGGTGGTTTGACGTTTGAGGCCATGAAAGAGCCCAATCAGTAACGTGCGGGGACACGCATTACACGCATTGCACTGCAGCGGTACGCCACCTCACGGTGGAGTGCTGTGCAGGCAGAACGTGACGCAACGGCTCGACGGGCAGGTACCTTTCGCGATCGATCCACCGGCGGCTGGCGTTTGGCTGTACATGGGATGTTAATGATGTGGTACCCGCTCGCAGAACAGTGGACGGCGGTTCGTCGACATGGGACTACGGGCCGTGTAGCACACAGTACGGTGCGGTCGGCGACGTGGCACACGTCGGATGGGAATGTTACGTACGCCACGCGCCTCGGACGTCTGGACATGTACACGGGCGTCGCCTGCGGGATCTATGGCCGGTAAACGGCAATGTTGTGGAATACGTGTGTACACACGACCGGCGGGCTACACGACATGTCGCCATTCACTCTTACCCATCACCGATGCCATCCATTGTTGCGGTGATTCACCGCGGCTGCCACAGACATTACGGGCGGCGGGAGGATAGGGCAGACCCATTACTACACATTCATACGCGCCAATGTACGTGCTGGGTGGGGCCGTATTTGTACATGTACGGTACGCGCACGTCACATACACTTACCTGCATGTACGTGATTGCGGCCACCTCAGACACAATACCGTACAGCCCCCGTCTGCTACATGCTATCGCTATGTAGTACAACGCAAGGGTGTCCTCCGTCGTGCGCAACCGGTTGACAGTGTTGTTCGTAACGGTTCCCGTCTCGCACGTTCATCGACAACTGTCGCCCCATGCCGCAATGATGTCCAAATACCAGGCCTTCCCTGATAATATCGGGGGCAGGACAACGTGTCGGTGCACGGGCCCGCTATTGTTCTGAACACCGACCACCGGTACAGGGACAACGCGCACCGACGTGGTTCGGCCCACGGTTCCGAAATGGCTGTCGACCGGCTCTTGGCGGACATCCTCCGTGCACATTACACCTCACGCGATACCTCCCGTAGTGGGGTGTCCACGCACATGCTACCGTGGCATTTGCGCCCGTCTGCTCTACCCCTGTACCTTTCTCCCCACGATGGGACCCTTTTGTTCGCGGGCTCCTGGGGCATGCGCAACGGTTCGTGTTTACGATGCGCGGTACCCGGTCGGGCGTACAAACGACACATTGCATGTGCAGCGGGTGGAATACCCGTCACGGCCTGCGGATCATGTATCTTTCCCGGTCACGGGGCACACGTGCGACGGCCTATCCGGTATCGGCAAATGTCACCATACTCTTTGTCCCGGGCGGTGAATGTTATTCGCATTATGCTCCTCGGTCCGGGGTCTGCTTTGATGCAGCTCTCCACCCTAGTCTCTGTCCTGAGCAGGCCTTTTCATCTCCTCATGGGAACGGCAACCCACATCCACGTGAATCGGCATACTATACGCGTCTCTCGGTCTCCCTCTGCGATTTGTACCCCCACACACCTCCCCCCGGTGCTACATGTACGATTCCTCGATGTCTGCGATCCCCTCTTTTGGCCACGGGTCTGTCCAGTACCTCTTCATTGGTTATGCGGTCTACCCACCTAATCATCGGCATTCTTCTGTGGCACCACATCTCAAACGCCTCTAATCGCCCCCTGTCCGCACCGCCTGTCGTCCACGTGTCACGTCCGTACGGGGCACCTCTCCGCTCAAATGCTTTCCGAAAAGACCTCCTCATACGCACATTACTGTTCGGTGTTGGCACATTTCTCGTCCTCCCGGAATGCTTTCCCTCCCATCGCCATTCTGCATTTTATGTCCTCTGTACCGCGACCATCGCCCGTTATTTTCCTACCCACGTAACAAAACGCATCTACCGCCGACATTGTATCGTTCCCCACTCTACCTCCCTCGGCATCGCCTGATCCTCGACGACCGCACTTCCATTGCGTTTGTTTTGCTCTTGTCAATGTCCATTGTATACGTTCCCCGCATTCCATTCAACCGCTCCTCCAGGTCCTATGCTGTCTCTGGCGGCATTACACTGCCATCGGCAACACGCAATGTTGTCCTGTCGTCCCCCTGAACGTTACTCCCTATCCCAAAGCCGTCCGTGCTTTCCTTCACCGCCTGCTCGATGTGCACACTGAAAGGCATCGGAGATAGGCTAGCACCCTGCCTTACGCCCTTCCCAACTGATGCTTCCCTCCCATGCCCGTCGCGTCGTATAACTGCGGTCTGGCGTTTGCACACGTGTTTCCCTCGGGCGGTTACCATACGAATGTTCACATGACCTCTACAACTGTGGTGTATGTACACAGGGCCGCAAAATGACGGTGTGCCTGTCTCGGACACGCGGTGCCGCGTGTGCAGTAACGCGCAAATGACCTTCCACATCGCCGCGTCTATCCGCCGACGTACGGTGTGCACGGCGACATGTCACGACGGCTTCCGGTAGACCTCCTTGCGACCTAGTTACTACTATGTTTGCACCACTGGGCGGACACTCGTGAGGAGCCCGCCAACCTTTGCGGTACGTTTGTGTACCGTCTCGGCGGCATTTATGCGCACCTGTTTCCCTTTCGTACACGGACCTCCGCACCAATTGCATGTCTGTCTCGACATGTACGCCTTCCCGACGCAGGGGTGCCAACGTCGCAGGTCCGGCACCCTCCGCCCTCGTGTCGCTGGCGACGTCGGCCGTGGACCGGGTGCGGGCCACCCCCCCCCCCCCCCCCCGGCCCCGGGGTCCACACCGTTCCACCGGCCGCGCCACGCGAGTGTCGCCCAACGCGATGGGGCGCGCCCCTGCGCTCCGGGGCGGCGCCTCCTCGTTCGCCCGTCGCAATTGGTCTCTACGTGGCGGCGTCACCGCCGTCCCCGCCATTAACCCGGCCGGCCGGCTCCTCGGCGCGGTGCCGCCATCTGCCGGCCGCACGACGGCCGCCCGCCTCCCGCCGTGCCCTCGCCGGCGCCACCTATCGGCGGTTCCGCGCACCCGTCGCCGGCAGCGCCACCTGTCGCGCCCTCGGCGCCGCACACGCTGGCGACGGCCGCGGGCCGCTCCTCCACGGCGCGTCGTCGCCCTGCACCACATCGACGGGCCGGCGGGAGGGCGGAACCGGGATCCTGGTCTCACCCACTCGCGCGTCTGTCTGCGTTCGTTCTGTACGGACGTCCTCCGTTCGTGTACCCGTCCAATGGCCGGTGATGCACCTTGTCGTGCACGCGTATTGCCGACCTTGTGTTGCGTGTGTGTCCGTGCCGCCGCACACACACACACACAGACCCCCCCCCCCCCCCTCTCTCTTTGTATTTTCTGCCGCGCGCGCGCGCGCGCCGTTTCGGGTGATCCCATACGTGTGCCATTTGCCCGCCCGTCTCGCACTGCCGCCGGCCTCCGGCGTTCGGGTTGGCGCTCGCGGACACAAACGGTGGCGGCCGGTCCATTTGTCGCCGCGCGAACACACGTCCGCTCCTCCGGCCGCCGGCTCGCCGTCGCCGGCCCTCCTCCGCCGGGCGACCCCCGAATTTCGCGCCACGCGCGGGTGGACGGCGGGCCCGGGTCGCCCTCTCATTCCACTGTGGGCACCCCCCGGGACCGCGCCGTGACGCGTTCGCCGCCCTCCCCGACTTTCCCGCTGTCCCTATGCGCTCGGTTCGGTCGGGGGCGGCGGCGCGCGCCCCCCGCCGGCCGCCGGCCGCTCGGACCGCCGCCACTCCG
>JAOYRU010001007.1:0-121892 GCA_026315105.1 Locusta migratoria
GGGTCCTTACGTAGTAGTGAGAGCGTCTGCAGGGAAACGCACAATAATGCAAATAACGAAATAAATTCAAATTACTCTTTTAAATAGTTTTTTATTATCATGTACTACCATTTTAGAGGACAATCACTTCGCAGAATAGTCGCCAGTGCAGCTCACTGCCCTCCAGCGTCCATTCTGTCGTCTGTATAGGCTCCCAGGGTCCTTACGTAGTAGTGAGAGCGTCTGCAGGGAAACGCACAATAATGCAAATAACGAAATAAATTCAAATTACTCTTTTAAATAGTTTTTTATTATCATGTACTATCATTTTACAGGTCAATCGCTTCGCAGACTAGTCGCCAGTGCAGCTCACTGCCCTCCAGCGTCCATTCTGTCGTCTGTATAGGCTCCCAGGGTCCTTACGTAGTAGTGAGAGCGTCTGCAGGGAAACGCACAATAATGCAAATAACGAAATAAATTCAAATTACTCTTTTAAATAGTTTTTTATTATCATGTACTACCATTTTACAGGTCAATCACTTCGCAGAATAGTCGCCAGTGCAGCTCACTGCCCTCCAGCGTCCATATTGTCGTCTGTATAGGCTCCCAGGGTCCTTACGTAGTAGTGAGAGCGTCTGCAGGGAAACGCACAATAATGCAAATAACGAAATAAATTCAAATTACTCTTTTAAATAGTTTTTTATTATCATGTACTACCATTTTAGAGGTCAATCACTTCGCAGAATAGTCGCCAGTGCAGCTCACTGCCCTCCAGCGTCCATTCTGTCGTCTGTATAGGCTCCCAGGGTCCTTACGTAGTAGTGAGAGCGTCTGCAGGGAAACGCACAATAATGCAAATAACGAAATAAATTCAAATTACTCTTTTAAATAGTTTTTTATTATCATGTACTACCATTTTACAGGTCAATCGCTTCGCAGACTAGTCGCCAGTGCAGCTCACTGCCCTCCAGCGTCCATTCTGTCGTCTGTATAGGCTCCCAGGGTCCTTATATAGTAATGAGAGCGTCTGCAGGGAAACGCACAATAATGCAATTAACGAAATAAATTCAAATTACTCTTTTAAATAGTTTTTTATTATCATGTACTACCATTTTACAGGTCAATCGCTTCGCAGACTAGTCGCCAGTGCAGCTCACTGCCCTCCAGCGTCCATTCTGTCGTCTGTATAGGCTCCCAGGGTCCTTACGTAGTAGTGAGAGCGTCTGCAGGGAAACGCACAATAATGCAAATAACGAAATAAATTCAAATTACTCTTTTAAATAGTTTTTTATTATCATGTACTACCATTTTAGAGGTCAATCACTTCGCAGAATAGTCGCCAGTGCAGCTCACTGCCCTCCAGCGTCCATTCTGTCGTCTGTATAGGCTCCCAGGGTCCTTACGTAGTAGTGAGAGCGTCTGCAGGGAAACGCACAATAATGCAAATAACGAAATAAATTCAAATTACTCTTTTAAATAGTTTTTTATTATCATGTACTACCATTTTACAGGTCAATCGCTTCGCAGACTAGTCGCCAGTGCAGCTCACTGCCCTCCAGCGTCCATTCTGTCGTCTGTATAGGCTCCCAGGGTCCTTATATAGTAATGAGAGCGTCTGCAGGGAAACGCACAATAATGCAAATAACGAAATAAATTCAAATTACTCTTTTAAATAGTTTTTTATTATCATGTACTACCATTTTACAGGTCAATCGCTTCGCAGACTAGTCGCCAGTGCAGCTCACTGCCCTCCAGCGTCCATTCTGTCGTCTGTATAGGCTCCCAGGGTCCTTACGTAGTAGTGAGAGCGTCTGCAGGGAAACGCACAATAATGCAAATAACGAAATAAATTCAAATTACTCTTTTAAATAGTTTTTTATTATCATGTACTACCATTTTACAGGGCAATCGCTTCGCAGACTAGTCGCCAGTGCAGCTCACTGCCCTCCAGCGTCCATTCTGTCGTCTGTATAGGCTCCCAGGGTCCTTATATAGTAATGAGAGCGTCTGCAGGGAAACGCACAATAATGCAAATAACGAAATAAATTCAAATTACTCTTTTAAATAGTTTTTTATTATCATGTACTACCATTTTACAGGTCAATCGCTTCGCAGACTAGTCGCCAGTGCAGCTCACTGCCCTCCAGCGTCCATTCTGTCGTCTGTATAGGCTCCCAGGGTCCTTACGTAGTAGTGAGAGCGTCTGCAGGGAAACGCACAATAATGCAAATAACGAAATAAATTCAAATTACTCTTTTAAATAGTTTTTTATTATCATGTACTACCATTTTAGAGGTCAATCACTTCGCAGAATAGTCGCCAGTGCAGCTCACTGCCCTCCAGCGTCCATTCTGTCGTCTGTATACTCTCCCAGGGTCCTTACGTAGTAGTGAGAGCGTCTGCAGGGAAACGCACAATAATGCAAATAACGAAATAAATTCAAATTACTCTTTTAAATAGTTTTTTATTATCATGTACTACCATTTTACAGGTCAATCGCTTCGCAGACTAGTCGCCAGTGCAGCTCACTGCCCTCCAGCGTCCATTCTGTCGTCTGTATAGGCTCCCAGGGTCCTTATATAGTAATGAGAGCGTCTGCAGGGAAACGCACAATAATGCAAATAACGAAATAAATTCAAATTACTCTTTTAAATAGTTTTTTATTATCATGAACTACCATTTTACAGGTCAATCGCTTCGCAGACTAGTCGCCAGTGCAGCTCACTGCCCTCCAGCCTCCATTCTGTCGTCTGTAAAGGCTCCCAGGGTCCTTACGTAGTAGTGAGAGCGTCTGCAGGGAAACGCACAATAATGCAAATAACGAAATAAATTCAAATTACTCTTTTAAATAGTTTTTTATTATCATGTACTACCATTTTACAGGTCAATCACTTCGCAGAATAGTCGCCAGTGCAGCTCACTGCCCTCCAGCGTCCATATTGTCGTCTGTATAGGCTCCCAGGGTCCTTACGTAGTAGTGAGAGCGTCTGCAGGGAAACGCACAATAATGCAAATAACGAAATAAATTCAAATTACTCTTTTAAATAGTTTTTTATTATCATGTACTACCATTTTAGAGGTCAATCACTTCGCAGAATAGTCGCCAGTGCAGCTCACTGCCCTCCAGCGTCCATTCTGTCGTCTGTATAGGCTCCCAGGGTCCTTACGTAGTAGTGAGAGCGTCTGCAGGGAAACGCACAATAATGCAAATAACGAAATAAATTCAAATTACTCTTTTAAATAGTTTTTTATTATCATGTACTACCATTTTACAGGTCAATCGCTTCGCAGACTAGTCGCCAGTGCAGCTCACTGCCCTCCAGCGTCCATTCTGTCGTCTGTATAGGCTCCCAGGGTCCTTATATAGTAATGAGAGCGTCTGCAGGGAAACGCACAATAATGCAATTAACGAAATAAATTCAAATTACTCTTTTAAATAGTTTTTTATTATCATGTACTACCATTTTACAGGTCAATCGCTTCGCAGACTAGTCGCCAGTGCAGCTCACTGCCCTCCAGCGTCCATTCTGTCGTCTGTATAGGCTCCCAGGGTCCTTACGTAGTAGTGAGAGCGTCTGCAGGGAAACGCACAATAATGCAAATAACGAAATAAATTCAAATTACTCTTTTAAATAGTTTTTTATTATCATGTACTACCATTTTAGAGGTCAATCACTTCGCAGAATAGTCGCCAGTGCAGCTCACTGCCCTCCAGCGTCCATTCTGTCGTCTGTATAGGCTCCCAGGGTCCTTACGTAGTAGTGAGAGCGTCTGCAGGGAAACGCACAATAATGCAAATAACGAAATAAATTCAAATTACTCTTTTAAATAGTTTTTTATTATCATGTACTACCATTTTACAGGTCAATCGCTTCGCAGACTAGTCGCCAGTGCAGCTCACTGCCCTCCAGCGTCCATTCTGTCGTCTGTATAGGCTCCCAGGGTCCTTATATAGTAATGAGAGCGTCTGCAGGGAAACGCACAATAATGCAAATAACGAAATAAATTCAAATTACTCTTTTAAATAGTTTTTTATTATCATGTACTACCATTTTACAGGTCAATCGCTTCGCAGACTAGTCGCCAGTGCAGCTCACTGCCCTCCAGCGTCCATTCTGTCGTCTGTATAGGCTCCCAGGGTCCTTACGTAGTAGTGAGAGCGTCTGCAGGGAAACGCACAATAATGCAAATAACGAAATAAATTCAAATTACTCTTTTAAATAGTTTTTTATTATCATGTACTACCATTTTACAGGTCAATCGCTTCGCAGACTAGTCGCCAGTGCAGCTCACTGCCCTCCAGCGTCCATTCTGTCGTCTGTATAGGCTCCCAGGGTCCTTATATAGTAATGAGAGCGTCTGCAGGGAAACGCACAATAATGCAAATAACGAAATAAATTCAAATTACTCTTTTAAATAGTTTTTTATTATCATGTACTACCATTTTACAGGTCAATCGCTTCGCAGACTAGTCGCCAGTGCAGCTCACTGCCCTCCAGCGTCCATTCTGTCGTCTGTATAGGCTCCCAGGGTCCTTACGTAGTAGTGAGAGCGTCTGCAGGGAAACGCACAATAATGCAAATAACGAAATAAATTCAAATTACTCTTTTAAATAGTTTTTTATTATCATGTACTACCATTTTAGAGGTCAATCACTTCGCAGAATAGTCGCCAGTGCAGCTCACTGCCCTCCAGCGTCCATTCTGTCGTCTGTATACTCTCCCAGGGTCCTTACGTAGTAGTGAGAGCGTCTGCAGGGAAACGCACAATAATGCAAATAACGAAATAAATTCAAATTACTCTTTTAAATAGTTTTTTATTATCATGTACTACCATTTTACAGGTCAATCGCTTCGCAGACTAGTCGCCAGTGCAGCTCACTGCCCTCCAGCGTCCATTCTGTCGTCTGTATAGGCTCCCAGGGTCCTTATATAGTAATGAGAGCGTCTGCAGGGAAACGCACAGTAATGCAAATAACGAAATAAATTCAAATTACTCTTTTAAATAGTTTTTTATTATCATGTACTACCATTTTACAGGTCAATCGCTTCGCAGACTAGTCGCCAGTGCAGCTCACTGCCCTCCAGCCTCCATTCTGTCGTCTGTAAAGGCTCCCAGGGTCCTTACGTAGTAGTGAGAGCGTCTGCAGGGAAACGCACAATAATGCAAATAACGAAATAAATTCAAATTACTCTTTTAAATAGTTTTTTATTATCATGTACTACCATTTTACAGGTCAATCGCTTCGCAGACTAGTCGCCAGTGCAGCTCACTGCCCTCCAGCGTCCATTCTGTCGTCTGTATAGGCTCCCAGGGTACTTATATAGTAATGAGAGCGTCTGCAGGGAAACGCACAATAATGCAAATAACGAAATAAATTCAAATTACTCTTTTAAATAGTTTTTTATTATCATGTACTACCATTTTACAGGTCAATCGCTTCGCAGACTAGTCGCCAGTGCAGCTCACTGCCCTCCAGCGTCCATTCTGTCGTCTGTATAGGCTCCCAGGGTCCTTACGTAGTAGTGAGAGCGTCTGCAGGGAAACGCACAATAATGCAAATAACGAAATAAATTCAAATTACTCTTTTAAATAGTTTTTTATTATCATGTACTACCATTTTACAGGTCAATCGCTTCGCAGACTAGTCGCCAGTGCAGCTCACTGCCCTCCAGCGTCCATTCTGTCGTCTGTATAGGCTCCCAGGGTCCTTATATAGTAATGAGAGCGTCTGCAGGGAAACGCACAATAATGCAAATAACGAAATAAATTCAAATTACTCTTTTAAATAGTTTTTTATTATCATGTACTACCATTTTACAGGTCAATCGCTTCGCAGACTAGTCGCCAGTGCAGCTCACTGCCCTCCAGCGTCCATTCTGTCGTCTGTATAGGCTCCCAGGGTCCTTACGTAGTAGTGAGAGCGTCTGCAGGGAAACGCACAATAATGCAAATAACGAAATAAATTCAAATTACTCTTTTAAATAGTTTTTTATTATCATGTACTACCATTTTAGAGGTCAATCACTTCGCAGAATAGTCGCCAGTGCAGCTCACTGCCCTCCAGCGTCCATTCTGTCGTCTGTATAGGCTCCCAGGGTCCTTACGTAGTAGTGAGAGCGTCTGCAGGGAAACGCACAATAATGCAAATAACGAAATAAATTCAAATTACTCTTTTAAATAGTTTTTTATTATCATGTACTACCATTTTACAGGTCAATCGCTTCGCAGACTAGTCCCCAGTGCAGCTCACTGCCCTCCAGCGTCCATTCTGTCGTCTGTATAGGCTCCCAGGGTCCTTACGTAGTAGTGAGAGCGTTTGCAGGGAAACGCACAATGATGCAAATAACGAAATAAATGCAAATTTCTCTTTTAAATAGTTTTTTATTATCATGTACTACCATTTTAGAGGTCAATCACTTCGCAGAATAGTCGCCAGTGCAGCTCACTGCCCTCCAGCGTCCATTCTGTCGTCTGTATAGGCTCCCAGGGTCCTTATATAGTAATGAGAGCGTCTGCAGGGAAACGCACAATAATGCAAATAACGAAATAAATTCAAATTACTCTTTTAAATAGTTTTTTATTATCATGTACTACCATTTTACAGGTCAATCGCTTCGCAGACTAGTCGCCAGTGCAGCTCACTGCCCTCCAGCGTCCATTCTGTCGTCTGTATAGGCTCCCAGGGTCCTTACGTAGTAGTGATAGCGTCTGCAGGGAAACGCACAATAATGCAAATAACGAAATAAATTCAAATTACTCTTTTAAATAGTTTTTTATTATCATGTACTACCATTTTACAGGTCAATCGCTTCGCAGACTAGTCGCCAGTGCAGCTCACTGCCCTCCAGCGTCCATTCTGTCGTCTGTATAGGCTCCCAGGGTCCTTATATAGTAATGAGAGCGTCTGCAGGGAAACGCACAATAATGCAAATAACGAAATAAATTCAAATTACTCTTTTAAATAGTTTTTTATTATCATGTACTACCATTTTACAGGTCAATCGCTTCGCAGACTAGTCGCCAGTGCAGCTCACTGCCCTCCAGCGTCCATTCTGTCGTCTGTATAGGCTCCCAGGGTCCTAATATAGTAACGAGAGCGTTTGCAGGGAAACGCACAATGATGCAAATAACGAAATATATGCAAATTTCTCTTTTAAATAGTTTTTTATTATCATGTACTACCATTTTAGAGGTCAATCACTTCGCAGAATAGTCGCCAGTGCAGCTCACTGCCCTCCAGCGTCCATATTGTCGTCTGTATAGGCTCCCAGGGTCCTAATATAGTAACGAGAGCGTTTGCAGGGAAACGCACA
Source organism: Locusta migratoria (assembly GCA_026315105.1). Classification (NCBI taxonomy): domain Eukaryota; kingdom Metazoa; phylum Arthropoda; class Insecta; order Orthoptera; family Acrididae; genus Locusta; species Locusta migratoria. The sequence goes on from JAOYRU010001007.1 coordinate 7,296, forward strand.
ATAATGCAAATAACGAAATAAATGCGAATTTCTCTTTAAAATAGTTTTTTATTATCATGTACTACCATTTTACAGGTCAATCGCTTCGCAGACTAGTCGCCAGTGCAGCTCACTGCCCTCCAGCGTCCATTCTGTCGTCTGTATAGGCTCCCAGGGTCCTAATATAGTAACGAGAGCGTTTGCAGGGAAACGCACAATGATGCAAATAACGAAATAAATGCAAATTTCTCTTTTAAATAGTTTTTTATTATCATGTACTACCATTTTAGAGGTCAATCACTTCGCAGAATAGTCGCCAGTGCAGCTCACTGCCCTCCAGCGTCCATATTGTCGTCTGTATAGGCTCCCAGCGTCCTAATATAGTAACGAGAGCGTTTGCAGGGAAACGCACAATAATGCAAATAACGAAATAAATGCAAATTTCTCTTTAAAATAGTTTTTTATTATCATGTACTACCATTTTACAGGTCAATCGCTTCGCAGACTAGTCGCCAGTGCAGCTCACTGCCCTCCAGCGTCCATTCTGTCGTCTGTATAGGCTCCCAGGGTCCTAATATAGTAACGAGAGCGTTTGCAGGGAAACGCACAATGATGCAAATAACGAAATAAATGCAAATTTCTCTTTTAAATAGTTTTTTATTATCATGTACTACCATTTTAGAGGTCAATCACTTCGCAGAATAGTCGCCAGTGCAGCTCACTGCCCTCCAGCGTCCATATTGTCGTCTGTATAGGCTCCCAGGGTCCTTACGTAGTAGTGAGAGCGTCTGCAGGGAAACGCACAATAATGCAAATAACGAAATAAATTCAAATTACTCTTTTAAATAGTTTTTTATTATCATGTACTACCATTTTACAGGTTAATCGCTTCGCAGACTAGTCGCCAGTGCAGCTCACTGCCCTCCAGCGTCCATTCTGTCGTCTGTATAGGCTCCCAGGGTCCTAATATAGTAACGAGAGCGTTTGCAGGGAAACGCACAATGATGCAAATAACGAAATAAATGCAAATTTCTCTTTTAAATAGTTTTTTATTATCATGTACTACCATTTTAGAGGTCAATCACTTCGCAGAATAGTCGCCAGTGCAGCTCACTGCCCTCCAGCGTCCATATTGTCGTCTGTATAGGCTCCCAGGGTCCTAATATAGTAACGAGAGCGTTTGCAGGGAAACGCACAATGATGCAAATAACGAAATAAATGCAAATTTCTCTTTTAAATAGTTTTTTATTATCATGTACTACCATTTTAGAGGTCAATCACTTCGCAGAATAGTCGCCAGTGCAGCTCACTGCCCTCCAGCGTCCATTCTGTCGTCTGTATAGGCTCCCAGGGTCCTTATATAGTAATGAGAGCGTCTGCAGGGAAACGCACAATAATGCAAATAACGAAATAAATTCAAATTACTCTTTTAAATAGTTTTTTATTATCATGTACTACCATTTTACAGGTCAATCGCTTCGCAGACTAGTCGCCAGTGCAGCTCACTGCCCTCCAGCGTCCATTCTGTCGTCTGTATAGGCTCCCAGGGTCCTAATATAGTAACGAGAGCGTTTGCAGGGAAACGCACAATGATGCAAATAACGAGATAAATGCAAATTTCTCTTTTAAATAGTTTTTTATTATCATGTACTACCATTTTAGAGGTCAATCACTTCGCAGAATAGTCGCCAGTGCAGCTCACTGCCCTCCAGCGTCCATTCTGTCGTCTGTATAGGCTCCCAGGGTCCTAATATAGTAACGAGAGCGTTTGCAGGGAAACGCACAATGATGCAAATAACGAAATAAATGCAAATTTCTCTTTTAAATAGTTTTTTATTACCATGTACTACCATTTTAGAGGTCAATCACTTCGCAGAATAGTCGCCAGTGCAGCTCACTGCCCTCCAGCGTCCATTCTGTCGTCTGTATAGGCTCCCAGGGTCCTTATATAGTAATGAGAGCGTCTGCAGGGAAACGCACAATAATGCAAATAACGAAATAAATTCAAATTACTCTTTTAAATAGTTTTTTATTATCATGTACTACCATTTTACAGGTCAATCGCTTCGCAGACTAGTCGCCAGTGCAGCTCACTGCCCTCCAGCGTCCATTCTGTCGTCTGTATAGGCTCCCAGGGTCCTTATATAGTAATGAGAGCGTCTGCAGGGAAACGCACAATAATGCAAATAACGAAATAAATTCAAATTACTCTTTTAAATAGTTTTTTATTATCATGTACTACCATTTTACAGGTCAATCGCTTCGCAGACTAGTCGCCAGTGCAGCTCACTGCCCTCCAGCGTCCATTCTGTCGTCTGTATAGGCTCCCAGGGTCCTAATATAGTAACGAGAGCGTTTGCAGGGAAACGCACAATGATGCAAATAACGAGATAAATGCAAATTTCTCTTTTAAATAGTTTTTTATTATCATGTACTACCATTTTAGAGGTCAATCACTTCGCAGAATAGTCGCCAGTGCAGCTCACTGCCCTCCAGCGTCCATTCTGTCGTCTGTATAGGCTCCCAGGGTCCTAATATAGTAACGAGAGCGTTTGCAGGGAAACGCACAATGATGCAAATAACGAAATAAATGCAAATTTCTCTTTTAAATAGTTTTTTATTACCATGTACTACCATTTTAGAGGTCAATCACTTCGCAGAATAGTCGCCAGTGCAGCTCACTGCCCTCCAGCGTCCATTCTGTCGTCTGTATAGGCTCCCAGGGTCCTTATATAGTAATGAGAGCGTCTGCAGGGAAACGCACAATAATGCAAATAACGAAATAAATTCAAATTACTCTTTTAAATAGTTTTTTATTATCATGTACTACCATTTTACAGGTCAATCGCTTCGCAGACTAGTCGCCAGTGCAGCTCACTGCCCTCCAGCGTCCATTCTGTCGTCTGTATAGGCTCCCAGGGTCCTTATATAGTAATGAGAGCGTCTGCAGGGAAACGCACATTAATGCAAATAACGAAATAAATTCAAATTACTCTTTTAAATAGTTTTTTATTATCATGTACTACCATTTTTAGGTCAATCGCTTCGCAGACTAGTCGCCAGTGCAGCTCACTGCCCTCCAGCGTCCATTCTGTCTTCTGTATAGGCTCCCAGGGTCCTTATATAGTAATGAGAGCGTCTGCAGGGAAACGCACAATAATGCAAATAACGAAATAAATTCAAATTACTCTTTTAAATAGTTTTTTATTATCATGTACTACCATTTTACAGGTCAATCGCTTCGCAGACTAGTCGCCAGTGCAGCTCACTGCCCTCCAGCGTCCATTCTGTCGTCTGTATAGGCTCCCAGGGTCCTAATATAGTAACGAGAGCGTTTGCAGGGAAACGCACAATGATGCAAATAACGAAATAAATGCAAATTTCTCTTTTAAATAGTTTTTTATTATCATGTACTACCATTTTACAGGTCAATCGCTTCGCAGACTAGTCGCCAGTGCAGCTCACTGCCCTCCAGCGTCCATTCTGTCGTCTGTATAGGCTCCCAGGGTCCTTATATAGTAATGAGAGCGTCTGCAGGGAAACGCACAATAATGCAAATAACGAAATAAATTCAAATTACTCTTTTAAATAGTTTTTTATTATCATGTACTACCATTTTACAGGTCAATCGCTTCGCAGACTAGTCGCCAGTGCAGCTCACTGCCCTCCAGCGTCCATTCTGTCGTCTGTATAGGCTCCCAGGGTCCTTATATAGTAATGAGAGCGTCTGCAGGGAAACGCACAATAATGCAAATAACGAAATAAATTCAAATTACTCTTTTAAATAGTTTTTTATTATCATGTACTACCATTTTACAGGTCAATCGCTTCGCAGACTAGTCGCCAGTGCAGCTCACTGCCCTCCAGCGTCCATTCTGTCGTCTGTATAGGCTCCCAGGGTCCTAATATAGTAACGAGAGCGTTTGCAGGGAAACGCACAATGATGCAAATAACGAAATAAATGCAAATTTCTCTTTTAAATAGTTTTTTATTATCATGTACTACCATTTTAGAGGTCAATCACTTCGCAGAATAGTCGCCAGTGCAGCTCACTGCCCTCCAGCGTCCATTCTGTCGTCTGTATAGGCTCCCAGGGTCCTTATATAGTAATGAGAGCGTCTGCAGGGAAACGCACAATAATGCAAATAACGAAATAAATTCAAATTACTCTTTTAAATAGTTTTTTATTATCATGTACTACCATTTTACAGGTCAATCCCTTCGCAGACTAGTCGCCAGTGCAGCTCACTGCCCTCCAGCGTCCATTCTGTCGTCTGTATAGGCTCCCAGGGTCCTTATATAGTAATGAGAGCGTCTGCAGGGAAACGCACAATAATGCAAATAACGAAATAAATTCAAATTACTCTTTTAAATAGTTTTTTATTATCATGTACTACCATTTTACAGGTCAATCGCTTCGCAGACTAGTCGCCAGTGCAGCTCACTGCCCTCCAGCGTCCATTCTGTCGTCTGTATAGGCTCCCAGGGTCCTAATATAGTAACGAGAGCGTTTGCAGGGAAACGCACAATGATGCAAATAACGAAATAAATGCAAATTTCTCTTTTAAATAGTTTTTTATTATCATGTACTACCATTTTAGAGGTCAATCACTTCGCAGAATAGTCGCCAGTGCAGCTCACTGCCCTCCAGCGTCCATTCTGTCGTCTGTATAGGCTCCCAGGGTCCTAATATAGTAACGAGAGCGTTTGCAGGGAAACGCACAATGATGCAAATAACGAAATAAATGCAAATTTCTCTTTTAAATAGTTTTTTATTATCATGTACTACCATTTTAGAGGTCAATCACTTCGCAGAATAGTCGCCAGTGCAGCTCACTGCCCTCCAGCGTCCATTCTGTCGTCTGTATAGGCTCCCAGGGTCCTTATATAGTAATGAGAGCGTCTGCAGGGAAACGCACAATAATGCAAATAACGAAATAAATTCAAATTACTCTTTTAAATAGTTTTTTATTATCATGTACTACCATTTTACAGGTCAATCGCTTCGCAGACTAGTCGCCAGTGCAGCTCACTGCCCTCCAGCGTCCATTCTGTCGTCTGTATAGGCTCCCAGGGTCCTAATATAGTAACGAGAGCGTTTGCAGGGAAACGCACAATGATGCAAATAACGAAATAAATGCAAATTTCTCTTTTAAATAGTTTTTTATTATCATGTACTACCATTTTACAGGTCAATCGCTTCGCAGACTAGTCGCCAGTGCAGCTCACTGCCCTCCAGCGTCCATTCTGTCGTCTGTATAGGCTCCCAGGGTCCTAATATAGTAACGAGAGCGTTTGCAGGGAAACGCACAATGATGCAAATAACGAAATAAATGCAAATTTCTCTTTTAAATAGTTTTTTATTATCATGTACTACCATTTTAGAGGTCAATCACTTCGCAGAATAGTCGCCAGTGCAGCTCACTGCCCTCCAGCGTCCATTCTGTCGTCTGTATAGGCTCCCAGGGTCCTTATATAGTAATGAGAGCGTCTGCAGGGAAACGCACAATAATGCAAATAACGAAATAAATTCAAATTACTCTTTTAAATAGTTTTTTATTATCATGTACTACCATTTTACAGGTCAATCGCTTCGCAGACTAGTCGCCAGTGCAGCTCACTGCCCTCCAGCGTCCATTCTGTCGTCTGTATAGGCTCCCAGGGTCCTAATATAGTAACGAGAGCGTTTGCAGGGAAACGCACAATGATGCAAATAACGAAATAAATTCAAATTTCTCTTTTAAATAGTTTTTTTATTATCATGTACTACCATTTTACAGGTCAATCGCTTCGCAGACTAGTCGCCAGTGCAGCTCACTGCCCTCCAGCGTCCATTCTGTCGTCTGTATAGGCTCCCAGGGTCCTTATATAGTAATGAGAGCGTCTGCAGGGAAACGCACAATAATGCAAATAACGAAATAAATTCAAATTACTCTTTTAAATAGTTTTTTATTATCATGTACTACCATTTTACAGGTCAATCGCTTCGCAGACTAGTCGCCAGTGCAGCTCACTGCCCTCCAGCGTCCATTCTGTCGTCTGTATAGGCTCCCAGGGTCCTAATATAGTAACGAGAGCGTTTGCAGGGAAACGCACAATGATGCAAATAACGAAATAAATGCAAATTTCTCTTTTAAATAGTTTTTTATTATCATGTACTACCATTTTAGAGGTCAATCACTTCGCAGAATAGTCGCCAGTGCAGCTCACTGCCTTCCAGCGTCCATTCTGTCGTCTGTATAGGCTCCCAGGGTCCTAATATAGTAACGAGAGCGTTTGCAGGGAAACGCACAATGATGCAAATAACGAAATAAATGCAAATTTCTCTTTTAAATAGTTTTTTATTATCATGTACTACCATTTTAGAGGTCAATCACTTCGCAGAATAGTCGCCAGTGCAGCTCACTGCCCTCCAGCGTCCATTCTGTCGTCTGTATAGGCTCCCAGGGTCCTAATATAGTAACGAGAGCGTTTGCAGGGAAACGCACAATGATGCAAATAACGAAATAAATGCAAATTTCTCTTTTAAATAGTTTTTTATTATCATGTACTACCATTTTAGAGGTCAATCACTTCGCAGAATAGTCGCCAGTGCAGCTCACTGCCCTCCAGCGTCCATTCTGTCGTCTGTATAGGCTCCCAGGGTCCTAATATAGTAACGAGAGCGTTTGCAGGGAAACGCACAATGATGCAAATAACGAAATAAATGCAAATTTCTCTTTTAAATAGTTTTTTATTATCATGTACTACCATTTTAGAGGTCAATCACTTCGCAGACTAGTCGCCAGTGCAGCTCACTGCCCTCCAGCGTCCATTCTGTCGTCTGTATAGGCTCCCAGGGTCCTAATATAGTAACGAGAGCGTTTGCAGGGAAACGCACAATGATGCAAATAACGAAATAAATGCAAATTTCTCTTTTAAATAGTTTTTTATTATCATGTACCACCATTTTAGAGGTCAATCACTTCGCAGAATAGTCGCCAGTGCAGCTCACTGCCCTCCAGCGTCCATTCTGTCGTCTGTATAGGCTCCCAGGGTCCTAATATAGTAACGAGAGCGTTTGCAGGGAAACGCACAATGATGCAAATAACGAAATAAATGCAAATTTCTCTTTTAAATAGTTTTTTATTATCATGTACTACCATTTTAGAGGTCAATCACTTCGCAGACTAGTCGCCAGTGCAGCTCACTGCCCTCCAGCGTCCATTCTGTCGTCTGTATAGGCTCCCAGGGTCCTAATATAGTAACGAGAGCGTTTGCAGGGAAACGCACAATGATGCAAATAACGAAATAAATGCAAATTTCTCTTTTAAATAGTTTTTTATTATCATGTACTACCATTTTACAGGTCAATCGCTTCGCAGACTAGTCGCCAGTGCAGCTCACTGCCCTCCAGCGTCCATTCTGTCGTCTGTATAGGCTCCCAGGGTCCTAATATAGTAACGAGAGCGTTTGCAGGGAAACGCACAATAATGCAAATAACGAAATAAATTCAAATTACTCTTTTAAATAGTTTTTTATTATCATGTACTACCATTTTACAGGTCAATCGCTTCGCAGAATAGTCGCCAGTGCAGCTCACTGCCCTCCAGCGTCCATTCTGTCGTCTGTATAGGCTCCCAGGGTCCTAATATAGTAACGAGAGCGTTTGCAGGGAAACGCACAATAATGCAAATAACGAAATAAATTCAAATTACTCTTTTAAATAGTTTTTTATTATCATGTACTACCATTTTACAGGTCAATCGCTTCGCAGACTAGTCGCCAGTGCAGCTCACTGCCCTCCAGCGTCCATTCTGTCGTCTGTATAGGCTCCCAGGGTCCTAATATAGTAACGAGAGCGTTTGCAGGGAAACGCACAATGATGCAAATAACGAAATAAATTCAAATTTCTCTTTTAAATAGTTTTTTATTATCATGTACTACCATTTTAGAGGTCAATCACTTCGCAGACTAGTCGCCAGTGCAGCTCACTGCCCTCCAGCGTCCATTCTGTCGTCTGTATAGGCTCCCAGGGTCCTAATATAGTAACGAGAGCGTTTGCAGGGAAACGCACAATGATGCAAATAACGAAATAAATGCAAATTTCTCTTTTAAATAGTTTTTTATTATCATGTACTACCATTTTAGAGGTCAATCACTTCGCAGAATAGTCGCCAGTGCAGCTCACTGCCCTCCAGCGTCCATATTGTCGTCTGTATAGGCTGCCAGGGTCCTTACGTAGTAGTGAGAGCGTCTGCAGGGAAACGCACAATAATGCAAATAACGAAATAAATTCAAATTTCTCTTTTAAATAGTTTTTTATTATCATGTACTACCATTTTACAGGTCAATCGCTTCGCAGACTAGTCGCCAGTGCAGCTCACTGCCCTCCAGCGTCCATTCTGTCGTCTGTATAGGCTCCCAGGGTCCTAATATAGTAACGAGAGCGTTTGCAGGGAAACGCACAATGATGCAAATAACGAAATAAATGCAAATTTCTCTTTTAAATAGTTTTTTATTATCATGTACTACCATTTTAGAGGTCAATCACTTCGCAGACTAGTCGCCAGTGCAGCTCACTGCCCTCCAGCGTCCATTCTGTCGTCTGTATAGGCTCCCAGGGTCCTAATATAGTAACGAGAGCGTTTGCAGGGAAACGCACAATGATGCAAATAACGAAATAAATGCAAATTTCTCTTTTAAATAGTTTTTTATTATCATGTACTACCATTTTAGAGGTCAATCACTTCGCAGAATAGTCGCCAGTGCAGCTCACTGCCCTCCAGCGTCCATATTGTCGTCTGTATAGGCTCCCAGGGTCCTTACGTAGTAGTGAGAGCGTCTGCAGGGAAACGCACAATAATGCAAATAACGAAATAAATTCAAATTTCTCTTTTAAATAGTTTTTTATTATCATGTACTACCATTTTACAGGTCAATCGCTTCGCAGACTAGTCGCCAGTGCAGCTCACTGCCCTCCAGCGTCCATTCTGTCGTCTGTATAGGCTCCCAGGGTCCTAATATAGTAACGAGAGCGTTTGCAGGGAAACGCACAATGATGCAAATAACGAAATAAATGCAAATTTCTCGTTTAAATAGTTTTTTATTATCATGTACTACCATTTTAGAGGTCAATCACTTCGCAGAATAGTCGCCAGTGCAGCTCACTGCCCTCCAGCGTCCATATTGTCGTCTGTATAGGCTCCCAGGGTCCTTACGTAGTAGTGAGAGCGTCTGCAGGGAAACGCACAATAATGCAAATAACGAAATAAATTCAAATTACTCTTTTAAATAGTTTTTTATTATCATGTACTACCATTTTACAGGTCAATCGCTTCGCAGACTAGTCGCCAGTGCAGCTCACTGACCTCCAGCGTCCATTCTGTCGTCTGTATAGGCTCCCAGGGTCCTAATATAGTAACGAGAGCGTTTGCAGGGAAACGCACAATGATGCAAATAACGAAATAAATGCAAATTTCTCTTTTAAATAGTTTTTTATTATCATGTACTACCATTTTAGAGGTCAATCACTTCGCAGAATAGTCGCCAGTGCAGCTCACTGCCCTCCAGCGTCCATATTGTCGTCTGTATAGGCTCCCAGGGTCCTTACGTAGTAGTGAGAGCGTCTGCAGGGAAACGCACAATAATGCAAATAACGAAATAAATTCAAATTACTCTTTTAAATAGTTTTTTATTATCATGTACTACCATTTTACAGGTCAATCGCTTCGCAGACTAGTCGCCAGTGCAGCTCACTGCCCTCCAGCGTCCATTCTGTCGTCTGTATAGGCTCCCAGGGTCCTAATATAGTAACGAGAGCGTTTGCAGGGAAACGCACAATGATGCAAATAACGAAATAAATGCAAATTTCTCTTTTAAATAGTTTTTTATTATCATGTACTACCATTTTAGAGGTCAATCACTTCGCAGAATAGTCGCCAGTGCAGCTCACTGCCCTCCAGCGTCCATATTGTCGTCTGTATAGGCTCCCAGGGTCCTTACGTAGTAGTGAGAGCGTCTGCAGGGAAACGCACAATAATGCAAATAACGAAATAAATTCAAATTACTCTTTTAAATAGTTTTTTATTATCATGTACTACCATTTTACAGGTCAATCGCTTCGCAGACTAGTCGCCAGTGCAGCTCACTGCCCTCCAGCGTCCATTCTGTCGTCTGTATAGGCTCCCAGGGTCCTAATATAGTAACGAGAGCGTTTGCAGGGAAACGCACAATGATGCAAATAACGAAATAAATGCAAATTTCTCTTTTAAATAGTTTTTTATTATCATGTACTACCATTTTAGAGGTCAATCACTTCGCAGAATAGTCGCCAGTGCAGCTCACTGCCCTCCAGCGTCCATATTGTCGTCTGTATAGGCTCCCAGGGTCCTTACGTAGTAGTGAGAGCGTCTGCAGGGTAACGCACAATAATGCAAATAACGAAATAAATTCAAATTACTCTTTTAAATAGTTTTTTATTATTATGTACTACCATTTTACAGGTCAATCGCTTCGCAGACTAGTCGCCAGTGCAGCTCACTGCCCTCCAGCGTCCATTCTGTCGTCTGTATAGGCTCCCAGGGTCCTAATATAGTAACGAGAGCGTTTGCAGGGAAACGCACAATGATGCAAATAACGAAATAAATGCAAATTTCTCTTTTAAATAGTTTTTTATTATCATGTACTACCATTTTAGAGGTCAATCACTTCGCAGAATAGTCGCCAGTGCAGCTCACTGCCCTCCAGCGTCCATATTGTCGTCTGTATAGGCTCCCAGGGTCCTTACGTAGTAGTGAGAGCGTCTGCAGGGAAACGCACAATAATGCAAATAACGAAATAAATTCAAATTACTCTTTTAAATAGTTTTTTATTATCATGTACTACCATTTTACAGGTCAATCGCTTCGCAGACTAGTCGCCAGTGCAGCTCACTGCCCTCCAGCGTCCATTCTGTCGTCTGTATAGGCTCCCAGGGTCCTAATATAGTAACGAGAGCGTTTGCAGGGAAACGCACAATGATGCAAATAACGAAATAAATGCAAATTTCTCTTTTAAATAGTTTTTTATTATCATGTACTACCATTTTAGAGGTCAATCACTTCGCAGACTAGTCGCCAGTGCAGCTCACTGCCCTCCAGCGTCCATTCTGTCGTCTGTATAGGCTCCCAGGGTCCTAATATAGTAACGAGAGCGTTTGCAGGGAAACGCACAATGATGCAAATAACGAAATAAATGCAAATTTCTCTTTTAAATAGTTTTTTATTATCATGTACTACCATTTTAGAGGTCAATCACTTCGCAGAATAGTCGCCAGTGCAGCTCACTGCCCTCCAGCGTCCATTCTGTCGTCTGTATAGGCTCCCAGGGTCCTAATATAGTAACGAGAGCGTTTGCAGGGAAACGCACAATGATGCAAATAACGAAATAAATGCAAATTTCTCTTTTAAATAGTTTTTTATTATCATGTACTACCATTTTAGAGGTCAATCACTTCGCAGACTAGTCGCCAGTGCAGCTCACTGCCCTCCAGCGTCCATTCTGTCGTCTGTATAGGCTCCCAGGGTCCTAATATAGTAACGAGAGCGTTTGCAGGGAAACGCACAATGATGCAAATAACGAAATAAATGCAAATTTCTCTTTTAAATAGTTTTTTATTATCATGTACTACCATTTTAGAGGTCAATCACTTCGCAGACTAGTCGCCAGTGCAGCTCACTGCCCTCCAACGTCCATTCTGTCGTCTGTATAGGCTCCCAGGGTCCTAATATAGTAACGAGAGCGTTTGCAGGGAAACGCACAATGATGCAAATAACGAAATAAATGCAAATTTCTCTTTTAAATAGTTTTTTATTATCATGTACTACCATTTTAGAGGTCAATCACTTCGCAGACTAGTCGCCAGTGCAGCTCACTGCCCTCCAGCGTCCATTCTGTCGTCTGTATAGGCTCCCAGGGTCCTAATATAGTAACGAGAGCGTTTGCAGGGAAACGCACAATGATGCAAATAACGAAATAAATGCAAATTTCTCTTTTAAATAGTTTTTTATTATCATGTACTACCATTTTAGAGGTCAATCACTTCGCAGACTAGTCGCCAGTGCAGCTCACTGCCCTCCAGCGTCCATTCTGTCGTCTGTATAGGCTCCCAGGGTCCTAATATAGTAACGAGAGCGTTTGCAGGGAAACGCACAATGATGCAAATAACGAAATAAATGCAAATTTCTCTTTTAAATAGTTTTTTATTATCATGTACTACCATTTTAGAGGTCAATCACTTCGCAGACTAGTCGCCAGTGCAGCTCACTGCCCTCCAGCGTCCATTCTGTCGTCTGTATAGGCTCCCAGGGTCCTAATATAGTAACGAGAGCGTTTGCAGGGAAACGCACAATGATGCAAATAACGAAATAAATGCAAATTTCTCTTTTAATTGGTTTTTTGTTATCATGTACTACCATTTTAGAGGTCAATCACTTCGCAGACTAGTCGCCAGTGCAGCTCACTGCCCTCCAGCGTCCATTCTGTCGTCTGTATAGGCTCCCAGGGTCCTAATATAGTAACGAGAGCGTTTGCAGGGAAACGCACAATGATGCAAATAACGAAATAAATGCAAATTTCTCTTTTAAATAGTTTTTTATTATCATGTACTACCATTTTAGAGGTCAATCACTTCGCAGAATAGTCGCCAGTGCAGCTCACTGCCCTCCAGCGTCCATATTGTCGTCTGTATAGGCTCCCAGGGTCCTTACGTAGTAGTGAGAGCGTCTGCAGGGAAACGCACAATAATGCAAATAACGAAATAAATTCAAATTTCTCTTTTAAATAGTTTTTTATTATCATGTACTACCATTTTACAGGTCAATCGCTTCGCAGACTAGTCGCCAGTGCAGCTCACTGCCCTCCAGCGTCCATTCTGTCGTCTGTATAGGCTCCCAGGGTCCTAATATAGTAACGAGAGCGTTTGCAGGGAAACGCACAATGATGCAAATAACGAAATAAATGCAAATTTCTCTTTTAAATAGTTTTTTTATTATCATGTACTACCATTTTAGAGGTCAATCACTTCGCAGAATAGTCGCCAGTGCAGCTCACTGCCCCTCCAGCGTCCATATTGTCGTCTGTATAGGCTCCCAGGGTCCTTACGTAGTAGTGAGAGCGTCTGCAGGGAAACGCACAATAATGCAAATAACGAAATAAATTCAAATTTCTCTTTTAAATAGTTTTTTATTATCATGTACTACCATTTTACAGGTCAATCGCTTCGCAGACTAGTCGCCAGTGCAGCTCACTGCCCTCCAGCGTCCATTCTGTCGTCTGTATAGGCTCCCAGGGTCCTAATATAGTAACGAGAGCGTTTGCAGGGAAACGCACAATGATGCAAATAACGAAATAAATGCAAATTTCTCTTTTAAATAGTTTTTTATTATCATGTACTACCATTTTAGAGGTCAATCACTTCGCAGAATAGTCGCCAGTGCAGCTCACTGCCCTCCAGCGTCCATATTGTCGTCTGTATAGGCTCCCAGGGTCCTTACGTAGTAGTGAGAGCGTCTGCAGGGAAACGCACAATAATGCAAATAACGAAATAAATTCAAATTACTCTTTTAAATAGTTTTTTTATTATCATGTACTACCATTTTACAGGTCAATCGCTTCGCAGACTAGTCGCCAGTGCAGCTCACTGCCCCTCCAGCGTCCATTCTGTCGTCTGTATAGGCTCCCAGGGTCCTAATATAGTAACGAGAGCGTTTGCAGGGAAACGCACAATGATGCAAATAACGAAATAAATGCAAATTTCTCTTTTAAATAGTTTTTTATTATCATGTACTACCATTTTAGAGGTCAATCACTTCGCAGACTAGTCGCCAGTGCAGCTCACTGCCCTCCAGCGTCCATTCTGTCGTCTGTATAGGCTCCCAGGGTCCTAATATAGTAACAAGAGCGTTTGCAGGGAAACGCACAATGATGCAAATAACGAAATAAATGCAAATTTCTCTTTTAAATAGTTTATTATTATCATGTACTACCATTTTAGAGGTCAATCACTTCGCAGACTAGTCGCCAGTGCAGCTCACTGCCCTCCAGCGTCCATTCTGTCGTCTGTATAGGCTCCCAGGGTCCTAATATAGTAACGAGAGCGTTTGCAGGGAAACGCACAATGATGCAAATAACGAAATAAATGCAAATTTCTCTTTTAAATAGTTTTTTATTATCATGTACTACCATTTTAGAGGTCAATCACTTCGCAGAATAGTCGCCAGTGCAGCTCACTGCCCTCCAGCGTCCATATTGTCGTCTGTATAGGCTCCCAGGGTCCTTACGTAGTAGTGAGAGCGTCTGCAGGGAAACGCACAATGATGCAAATAACGAAATAAATGCAAATTTCTCTTTTAAATAGTTTTTTATTATCATGTACTACCATTTTAGAGGTCAATCACTTCGCAGAATAGTCGCCAGTGCAGCTCACTGCCCTCCAGCGTCCATATTGTCGTCTGTATAGGCTCCCAGGGTCCTTACGTAGTAGTGAGAGCGTCTGCAGGGAAACGCACAATGATGCAAATAACGAAATAAATGCAAATTTCTCTTTTAAATAGTTTTTTATTATCATGTACTACCATTTTAGAGGTCAATCACTTCGCAGACTAGTCGCCAGTGCAGCTCACTGCCCTCCAGCGTCCATATTGTCGTCTGTATAGGCTCCCAGGGTCCTTACGTAGTAGTGAGAGCGTCTGCAGGGAAACGCACAATGATGCAAATAACGAAATAAATGCAAATTTCTCTTTTAAATAGTTTTTTATTATCATGTACTACCATTTTAGAGGTCAATCGCTTCGCAGAATAGTCGCCAGTGCAGCTCACTGCCCTCCAGCGTCCATATTGTCGTCTGTATAGGCTCCCAGGGTCCTTACGTAGTAGTGAGAGCGTCTGCAGGGAAACGCACAATGATGCAAATAACGAAATAAATGCAAATTTCTCTTTTAAATAGTTTTTTATTATCATGTACTACCATTTTAGAGGTCAATCACTTCGCAGAATAGTCGCCAGTGCAGCTCACTGCCCTCCAGCGTCCATATTGTCGTCTGTATAGGCTCCCAGGGTCCTTACGTAGTAGTGAGAGCGTCTGCAGGGAAACGCACAATGATGCAAATAACGAAATAAATGCAAATTTCTCTTTTAAATAGTTTTTTATTATCATGTACTACCATTTTAGAGGTCAATCACTTCGCAGAATAGTCGCCAGTGCAGCTCACTGCCCTCCAGCGTCCATATTGTCGTCTGTATAGGCTCCCAGGGTCCTTACGTAGTAGTGAGAGCGTCTGCAGGGAAACGCACAATAATGCAAATAACGAAATAAATTCAAATTACTCTTTTAAATAGTTTTTTATTATCATGTACTACCATTTTACAGGTCAATCGCTTCGCAGACTAGTCGCCAGTGCAGCTCACTGCCCTCCAGCGTCCATTCTGTCGTCTGTATAGGCTCCCAGGGTCCTAATATAGTAACGAGAGCGTTTGCAGGGAAACGCACAATGATGCAAATAACGAAATAAATGCAAATTTCTCTTTTAAATAGTTTTTTATTATCATGTACTACCATTTTAGAGGTCAATCACTTCGCAGACTAGTCGCCAGTGCAGCTCACTGCCCTCCAGCGTCCATTCTGTCGTCTGTATAGGCTCCCAGGGTCCTAATATAGTAACGAGAGCGTTTGCAGGGAAACGCACAATGATGCAAATAACGAAATAAATGCAAATTTCTCTTTTAAATAGTTTTTTATTATCATGTACTACCATTTTACAGGTCAATCGCTTCGCAGACTAGTCGCCAGTGCAGCTCACTGCCCTCCAGCGTCCATTCTGTCGTCTGTATAGGCTCCCAGGGTCCTAATATAGTAACGAGAGCGTTTGCAGGGAAACGCACAATGATGCAAATAACGAAATAAATGCAAATTTCTCTTTTAAATAGTTTTTTATTATCATGTACTACCATTTTAGAGGTCAATCACTTCGCAGACTAGTCGCCAGTGCAGCTCACTGCCCTCCAGCGTCCATTCTGTCGTCTGTATAGGCTCCCAGGGTCCTAATATAGTAACGAGAGCGTTTGCAGGGAAACGCACAATGATGCAAATAACGAAATAAATGCAAATTTCTCTTTTAAATAGTTTATTATTATCATGTACTACCATTTTAGAGGTCAATCACTTCGCAGACTAGTCGCCAGTGCAGCTCACTGCCCTCCAGCGTCCATTCTGTCGTCTGTATAGGCTCCCAGGGTCCTAATATAGTAACGAGAGCGTTTGCAGGGAAACGCACAATGATGCAAATAACGAAATAAATGCAAATTTCTCTTTTAAATAGTTTTTTATTATCATGTACTACCATTTTAGAGGTCAATCACTTCGCAGACTAGTCGCCAGTGCAGCTCACTGCCCTCCAGCGTCCATTCTGTCGTCTGTATAGGCTCCCAGGGTCCTAATATAGTAACGAGAGCGTTTGCAGGGAAACGCACAATGATGCAAATAACGAAATAAATGCAAATTTCTCTTTTAAATAGTTTTTTATTATCATGTACTACCATTTTAGAGGTCAATCACTTCGCAGAATAGTCGCCAGTGCAGCTCACTGCCCTCCAGCGTCCATTCTGTCGTCTGTATAGGCTCCCAGGGTCCTAATATAGTAACGAGAGCGTTTGCAGGGAAACGCACAATGATGCAAATAACGAAATAAATGCAAATTTCTCTTTTAAATAGTTTTTTATTATCATATACTACCATTTTAGAGGTCAATCACTTCGCAGACTAGTCGCCAGTGCAGCTCACTGCCCTCCAGCGTCCATTCTGTCGTCTGTATAGGCTCCCAGGGTCCTAATATAGTAACGAGAGCGTTTGCAGGGAAACGCACAATGATGCAAATAACGAAATAAATGCAAATTTCTCTTTTAAATAGTTTTTTATTATCATGTACTACCATTTTACAGGTCAATCGCTTCGCAGACTAGTCGCCAGTGCAGCTCACTGCCCTCCAGCGTCCATTCTGTCGTCTGTATAGGCTCCCAGGGTCCTAATATAGTAACGAGAGCGTTTGCAGGGAAACGCACAATAATGCAAATAACGAAATAAATTCAAATTACTCTTTTAAATAGTTTTTTATTATCATGTACTACCATTTTACAGGTCAATCGCTTCGCAGAATAGTCGCCAGTGCAGCTCACTGCCCTCCAGCGTCCATTCTGTCGTCTGTATAGGCTCCCAGGGTCCTAATATAGTAACGAGAGCGTTTGCAGGGAAACGCACAATAATGCAAATAACGAAATAAATTCAAATTACTCTTTTAAATAGTTTTTTATTATCATGTACTACCATTTTACAGGTCAATCGCTTCGCAGACTAGTCGCCAGTGCAGCTCACTGCCCTCCAGCGTCCATTCTGTCGTCTGTATAGGCTCCCAGGGTCCTAATATAGTAACGAGAGCGTTTGCAGGGAAACGCACAATGATGCAAATAACGAAATAAATGCAAATTTCTCTTTTAAATAGTTTTTTATTATCATGTACTACCATTTTAGAGGACAATCACTTCGCAGACTAGTCGCCAGTGCAGCTCACTGCCCTCCAGCGTCCATTCTGTCGTCTGTATAGGCTCCCAGGGTCCTAATATAGTAACGAGAGCGTTTGCAGGGAAACGCACAATGATGCAAATAACGAAATAAATGCAAATTTCTCTTTTAAATAGTTTTTTATTATCATGTACTACCATTTTAGAGGTCAATCACTTCGCAGAATAGTCGCCAGTGCAGCTCACTGCGCTCCAGCGTCCATATTGTCGTCTGTATAGGCTCCCAGGGTCCTTACGTAGTAGTGAGAGCGTCTGCAGGGAAACGCACAATAATGCAAATAACGAAATAAATTCAAATTTCTCTTTTAAATAGTTTTTTATTATCATGTACTACCATTTTAGAGGTCAATCACTTCGCAGAATAGTCGCCAGTGCATCTCACTGCCCTCCAGCGTCCATATTGTCGTCTGTATAGGCTCCCAGGGTCCTTACGTAGTAGTGAAAGCGTCTGCAGGGAAACGCACAATAATGCAAATAACGAAATAAATTCAAATTTCTCTTTTAAATAGTTTTTTATTATCATGTACTACCATTTTAGAGGTCAATCACTTCGCAGAATAGTCGCCAGTGCAGCTCACTGCCCTCCAGCGTCCATTCTGTCGTCTGTATAGGCTCCCAGGGTCCTAATATAGTAACGAGAGCGTTTGCAGGGAAACGCACAATGATGCAAATAACGAAATAAATGCAAATTTCTCTTTTAAATAGTTTTTTATTATCATGTACTACCATTTTAGAGGTCAATCACTTCGCAGACTAGTCGCCAGTGCAGCTCACTGCCCTCCAGCGTCCATTCTGTCGTCTGTATAGGCTCCCAGGGTCCTAATATAGTAACGAGAGCGTTTGCAGGGAAACGCACAATGATGCAAATAACGAAATAAATGCAAATTTCTCTTTTAAATAGTTTTTTATTATCATGTACTACCATTTTAGAGGTCAATCACTTCGCAGACTAGTCGCCAGTGCAGCTCACTGCCCTCCAGCGTCCATTCTGTCGTCTGTATAGGCTCCCAGGGTCCTAATATAGTAACGAGAGCGTTTGCAGGGAAACGCACAATGATGCAAATAACGAAATAAATGCAAATTTCTCTTTTAAATAGTTTTTTATTATCATGTACTACCATTTTAGAGGTCAATCACTTCGCAGAATAGTCGCCAGTGCAGCTCACTGCCCTCCAGCGTCCATATTGTCGTCTGTATAGGCTCCCAGGGTCCTTACGTAGTAGTGAGAGCGTCTGCAGGGAAACGCACAATAATGCAAATAACGAAATAAATTCAAATTACTCTTTTAAATAGTTTTTTTATTATCATGTACTACCATTTTACAGGTCAATCGCTTCGCAGAATAGTCGCCAGTGCAGCTCACTGCCCTCCAGCGTCCATATTGTCGTCTGTATAGGCTCCCAGGGTCCTTACGTAGTAGTGAGAGCGTCTGCAGGGAAACGCACAATAATGCAAATAACGAAATAAATGCAAATTTCTCTTTAAAATAGTTTTTTATTATCATGTACTACCATTTTAGAGGTCAATCACTTCGCAGAATAGTCGCCAGTGCAGCTCACTGCCCTCCAGCGTCCATATTGTCGTCTGTATAGGCTCCCAGGGTCCTTACGTAGTAGTGAGAGCGTCTGCAGGGAAACGCACAATAATGCAAATAACGAAATAAATTCAAATTACTCTTTTAAATAGTTTTTTATTATCATGTACTACCATTTTACAGGTCAATCGCTTCGCAGAATAGTCGCCAGTGCAGCTCACTGCCCTCCAGCGTCCATATTGTCGTCTGTATAGGCTCCCAGGGTCCTTACGTAGTAGTGAGAGCGTCTGCAGGGAAACGCACAATAATGCAAATAACGAAATAAATGCAAATTACTCTTTTAAATAGTTTTTTATTATCATGTACTACCATTTTACAGGTCAATCGCTTCGCAGAATAGTCGCCAGTGCAGCTCACTGCCCTCCAGCGTCCATATTGTCGTCTGTATAGGCTCCCAGGGTCCTTACGTAGTAGTGAGAGCGTCTGCAGGGAAACGCACAATAATGCAAATAACGAAATAAATGCAAATTTCTCTTTAAAATAGTTTTTTATTATCATGTACTACCATTTTAGAGGTCAATCACTTCGCAGAATAGTCGCCAGTGCAGCTCACTGCCCTCCAGCGTCCATATTGTCGTCTGTATAGGCTCCCAGGGTCCTTACGTAGTAGTGAGAGCGTCTGCAGGGAAACGCACAATAATGCAAATAACGAAATAAATTCAAATTACTCTTTTAAATAGTTTTTTATTATCATGTACTACCATTTTACAGGTCAATCGCTTCGCAGAATAGTCGCCAGTGCAGCTCACTGCCCTCCAGCGTCCATATTGTCGTCTGTATAGGCTCCCAGGGTCCTTACGTAGTAGTGAGAGCGTCTGCAGGGAAACGCACAATAATGCAAATAACGAAATAAATGCAAATTACTCTTTTAAATAGTTTTTTATTATCATGTACTACCATTTTACAGGTCAATCGCTTCGCAGAATAGTCGCCAGTGCAGCTCACTGCCCTCCAGCGTCCATATTGTCGTCTGTATAGGCTCCCAGGGTCCTTACGTAGTAGTGAGAGCGTCTGCAGGGAAACGCACAATAATGCAAATAACGAAATAAATTCAAATTACTCTTTTAAATAGTTTTTTATTATCATGTACTACCATTTTACAGGTCAATCGCTTCGCAGAATAGTCGCCAGTGCAGCTCACTGCCCTCCAGCGTCCATATTGTCGTCTGTATAGGCTCCCAGGGTCCTTACGTAGTAGTGAGAGCGTCTGCAGGGAAACGCACAATAATGCAAATAACGAAATAAATTCAAATTACTCTTTTAAATAGTTTTTTATTATCATGTACTACCATTTTACAGGTCAATCGCTTCGCAGAATAGTCGCCAGTGCAGCTCACTGCCCTCCAGCGTCCATATTGTCGTCTGTATAGGCTCCCAGGGTCCTTACGTAGTAGTGAGAGCGTCTGCAGGGAAACGCACAATAATGCAAATAACGAAATAAATGCAAATTTCTCTTTAAAATAGTTTTTTATTATCATGTACTACCATTTTAGAGGTCAATCACTTCGCAGAATAGTCGCCAGTGCAGCTCACTGCCCTCCAGCGTCCATATTGTCGTCTGTATAGGCTCCCAGGGTCCTTACGTAGTAGTGACAGCGTCTGCAGGGAAACGCACAATAATGCAAATAACGAAATAAATTCAAATTACTCTTTTAAATAGTTTTTTATTATCATGTACTACCATTTTACAGGTCAATCGCTTCGCAGAATAGTCGCCAGTGCAGCTCACTGCCCTCCAGCGTCCATATTGTCGTCTGTATAGGCTCCCAGGGTCCTTACGTAGTAGTGAGAGCGTCTGCAGGGAAACGCACAATAATGCAAATAACGAAATAAATGCAAATTACTCTTTTAAATAGTTTTTTATTATCATGTACTACCATTTTAGAGGTCAATCACTTCGCAGAATAGTCGCCAGTGCAGCTCACTGCCCTCCAGCGTCCATATTGTCGTCTGTATAGGCTCCCAGGGTC
Source organism: Locusta migratoria (assembly GCA_026315105.1). Classification (NCBI taxonomy): domain Eukaryota; kingdom Metazoa; phylum Arthropoda; class Insecta; order Orthoptera; family Acrididae; genus Locusta; species Locusta migratoria. The sequence goes on from JAOYRU010001007.1 coordinate 28,431, forward strand.
CTTACGTAGTAGTGAGAGCGTCTGCAGGGAAACGCACAATAATGCAAATAACGAAATAAATTCAAATTACTCTTTTAAATAGTTTTTTATTATCATGTACTACCATTTTACAGGTCAATCGCTTCGCAGAATAGTCGCCAGTGCAGCTCACTGCCCTCCAGCGTCCATATTGCCGTCTGTATAGGCTCCCAGGGTCCTTACGTAGTAGTGAGAGCGTCTGCAGGGAAACGCACAATAATGCAAATAACGAAATAAATGCAAATTTCTCTTTTAAATAGTTTTTTATTATCATGTACTACCATTTTAGAGGTCAATCACTTCGCAGACTAGTCGCCAGTGCAGCTCACTGCCCTCCAGCGTCCATTCTGTCGTCTGTATAGGCTCCCAGGGTCCTAATATAGTAACGAGAGCGTTTGCAGGGAAACGCACAATGATGCAAATAACGAAATAAATGCAAATTTCTCTTTTAAATAGTTTTTTATTATCATGTACTACCATTTTAGAGGTCAATCACTTCGCAGAATAGTCGCCAGTGCAGCTCACTGCCCTCCAGCGTCCATATTGTCGTCTGTATAGGCTCCCAGGGTCCTTACGTAGTAGTGAGAGCGTCTGCAGGGAAACGCACAATAATGCAAATAACGAAATAAATTCAAATTACTCTTTTAAATAGTTTTTTATTATCATGTACTACCATTTTACAGGTCAATCGCTTCGCAGAATAGTCGCCAGTGCAGCTCACTGCCCTCCAGCGTCCATATTGTCGTCTGTATAGGCTCCCAGGGTCCTTACGTAGTAGTGAGAGCGTCTGCAGGGAAACGCACAATAATGCAAATAACGAAATAAATTCAAATTACTCTTTTAAATAGTTTTTTATTATCATGTACTACCATTTTACAGGTCAATCGCTTCGCAGAATAGTCGCCAGTGCAGCTCACTGCCCTCCAGCGTCCATATTGTCGTCTGTATAGGCTCCCAGGGTCCTTACGTAGTAGTGAGAGCGTCTGCAGGGAAACGCACAATAATGCAAATAACGAAATAAATTCAAATTACTCTTTTAAATAGTTTTTTATTATCATGTACTACCATTTTACAGGTCAATCGCTTCGCAGAATAGTCGCCAGTGCAGCTCACTGCCCTCCAGCGTCCATATTGTCGTCTGTATAGGCTCCCAGGGTCCTTACGTTGTAGTGAGAGCGTCTGCAGGGAAACGCACAATAATGCAAATAACGAAATAAATTCAAATTACTCTTTTAAATAGTTTTTTATTATCATGTACTACCATTTTACAGGTCAATCGCTTCGCAGAATAGTCGCCAGTGCAGCTCACTGCCCTCCAGCGTCCATATTGTCGTCTGTATAGGCTCCCAGGGTCCTTACGTAGTAGTGAGAGCGTCTGCAGGGAAACGCACAATAATGCAAATAACGAAATAAATTCAAATTACTCTTTTAAATAGTTTTTTATTATCATGTACTACCATTTTACAGGTCAATCGCTTCGCAGAATAGTCGCCAGTGCAGCTCACTGCCCTCCAGCGTCCATATTGTCGTCTGTATAGGCTCCCAGGGTCCTTACGTAGTAGTGAGAGCGTCTGCAGGGAAACGCACAATAATGCAAATAACGAAATAAATTCAAATTACTCTTTTAAATAGTTTTTTATTATCATGTACTACCATTTTACAGGTCAATCGCTTCGCAGAATAGTCGCCAGTGCAGCTCACTGCCCTCCAGCGTCCATATTGTCGTCTGTATAGGCTCCCAGGGTCCTTACGTAGTAGTGAGAGCGTCTGCAGGGAAACGCACAATAATGCAAATAACGAAATAAATTCAAATTACTCTTTTAAATAGTTTTTTATTATCATGTACTACCATTTTACAGGTCAATCGCTTCGCAGAATAGTCGCCAGTGCAGCTCACTGCCCTCCAGCGTCCATATTGTCGTCTGTATAGGCTCCCAGGGTCCTTACGTAGTAGTGAGAGCGTCTGCAGGGAAACGCACAATAATGCAAATAACGAAATAAATTCAAATTACTCTTTTAAATAGTTTTTTATTATCATGTACTACCATTTTACAGGTCAATCGCTTCGCAGAATAGTCGCCAGTGCAGCTCACTGCCCTCCAGCGTCCATATTGTCGTCTGTATAGGCTCCCAGGGTCCTTACGTAGTAGTGAGAGCGTCTGCAGGGAAACGCACAATAATGCAAATAACGAAATAAATTCAAATTACTCTTTTAAATAGTTTTTTATTATCATGTACTACCATTTTACAGGTCAATCGCTTCGCAGAATAGTCGCCAGTGCAGCTCACTGCCCTCCAGCGTCCATATTGTCGTCTGTATAGGCTCCCAGGGTCCTTACGTAGTAGTGAGAGCGTCTGCAGGGAAACGCACAATAATGCAAATAACGAAATAAATTCAAATTACTCTTTTAAATAGTTTTTTATTATCATGTACTACCATTTTACAGGTCAATCGCTTCGCAGAATAGTCGCCAGTGCAGCTCACTGCCCTCCAGCGTCCATATTGTCGTCTGTATAGGCTCCCAGGGTCCTTACGTAGTAGTGAGAGCGTCTGCAGGGAAACGCACAATAATGCAAATAACGAAATAAATTCAAATTACTCTTTTAAATAGTTTTTTATTATCATGTACTACCATTTTACAGGTCAATCGCTTCGCAGAATAGTCGCCAGTGCAGCTCACTGCCCTCCAGCGTCCATATTGTCGTCTGTATAGGCTCCCAGGGTCCTTACGTAGTAGTGAGAGCGTCTGCAGGGAAACGCACAATAATGCAAATAACGAAATAAATTCAAATTACTCTTTTAAATAGTTTTTTATTATCATGTACTACCATTTTACAGGTCAATCGCTTCGCAGAATAGTCGCCAGTGCAGCTCACTGCCCTCCAGCGTCCATATTGTCGTCTGTATAGGCTCCCAGGGTCCTTACGTAGTAGTGAGAGCGTCTGCAGGGAAACGCACAATAATGCAAATAACGAAATAAATTCAAATTACTCTTTTAAATAGTTTTTTATTATCATGTACTACCATTTTACAGGTCAATCGCTTCGCAGAATAGTCGCCAGTGCAGCTCACTGCCCTCCAGCGTCCATATTGTCGTCTGTATAGGCTCCCAGGGTCCTTACGTAGTAGTGAGAGCGTCTGCAGGGAAACGCACAATAATGCAAATAACGAAATAAATGCAAATTACTCTTTTAAATAGTTTTTTATTATCATGTACTACCATTTTACAGGTCAATCGCTTCGCAGAATAGTCGCCAGTGCAGCTCACTGCCCTCCAGCGTCCATATTGTCGTCTGTATAGGCTCCCAGGGTCCTTACGTAGTAGTGAGAGCGTCTGCAGGGAAACGCACAATAATGCAAATAACGAAATAAATTCAAATTACTCTTTTAAATAGTTTTTTATTATCATGTACTACCATTTTACAGGTCAATCGCTTCGCAGAATAGTCGCCAGTGCAGCTCACTGCCCTCCAGCGTCCATATTGTCGTCTGTATAGGCTCCCAGGGTCCTTACGTAGTAGTGAGAGCGTCTGCAGGGAAACGCACAATAATGCAAATAACGAAATAAATTCAAATTACTCTTTTAAATAGTTTTTTATTATCATGTACTACCATTTTACAGGTCAATCGCTTCGCAGAATAGTCGCCAGTGCAGCTCACTGCCCTCCAGCGTCCATATTGTCGTCTGTATAGGCTCCCAGGGTCCTTACGTAGTAGTGAGAGCGTCTGCAGGGAAACGCACAATAATGCAAATAACGAAATAAATTCAAATTACTCTTTTAAATAGTTTTTTATTATCATGTACTACCATTTTACAGGTCAATCGCTTCGCAGAATAGTCGCCAGTGCAGCTCACTGCCCTCCAGCGTCCATATTGTCGTCTGTATAGGCTCCCAGGGTCCTTACGTAGTAGTGAGAGCGTCTGCAGGGAAACGCACAATAATGCAAATAACGAAATAAATTCAAATTACTCTTTTAAATAGTTTTTTATTATCATGTACTACCATTTTACAGGTCAATCGCTTCGCAGAATAGTCGCCAGTGCAGCTCACTGCCCTCCAGCGTCCATATTGTCGTCTGTATAGGCTCCCAGGGTCCTTACGTAGTAGTGAGAGCGTCTGCAGGGAAACGCACAATAATGCAAATAACGAAATAAATTCAAATTACTCTTTTAAATAGTTTTTTATTATCATGTACTACCATTTTACAGGTCAATCGCTTCGCAGAATAGTCGCCAGTGCAGCTCACTGCCCTCCAGCGTCCATATTGTCGTCTGTATAGGCTCCCAGGGTCCTTACGTAGTAGTGAGAGCGTCTGCAGGGAAACGCACAATAATGCAAATAACGAAATAAATTCAAATTACTCTTTTAAATAGTTTTTTATTATCATGTACTACCATTTTACAGGTCAATCGCTTCGCAGAATAGTCGCCAGTGCAGCTCACTGCCCTCCAGCGTCCAGATTGTCGTCTGTATAGGCTCCCAGGATCCTTACGTAGTAGTGAGAGCGTCTGCAGGGAAACGCACAATGATGCAAATAACGAAATAAATTCAAATTTCTCTTTTAAATAGTTTTTTATTATCATGTACTACCATTTTAGAGGTCAATCACTTCGCAGAATAGTCGCCAGTGCAGCTCACTGCCCTCCAGCGTCCATATTGTCGTCTGTATAGGCTCCCAGGGTCCTTACGTAGTAGTGAGAGCGTCTGCAGGGAAACGCACAATAATGCAAATAACGAAATAAATTCAAATTACTCTTTTAAATAGTTTTTTATTATCATGTACTACCATTTTACAGGTCAATCGCTTCGCAGACTAGTCGCCAGTGCAGCTCACTGCCCTCCAGCGTCCATTCTGTCGTCTGTATAGGCTCCCAGGGTCCTAATATAGTAACGAGAGCGTTTGCAGGGAAACGCACAATGATGCAAATAACGAAATAAATGCAAATTTCTCTTTTAAATAGTTTTTTATTATCATGTACTACCATTTTAGAGGTCAATCACTTCGCAGACTAGTCGCCAGTGTAGCTCACTGCCCTCCAGCGTCCATTCTGTCGTCTGTATAGGCTCCCAGGGTCCTAATATAGTAACGAGAGCGTTTGCAGGGAAACGCACAATGATGCAAATAACGCAATAAATGCAAATTTCTCTTTTAAATAGTTTTTTATTATCATGTACTACCATTTTAGAGGTCAATCACTTCGCAGACTAGTCGCCAGTGCAGCTCACTGCCCTCCAGCGTCCATTCTGTCGTCTGTATAGGCTCCCAGGGTCCTAATATAGTAACGAGAGCGTTTGCAGGGAAACGCACAATGATGCAAATAACGAAATAAATGCAAATTTCTCTTTTAAATAGTTTTTTATTATCATGTACTACCATTTTAGAGGTCAATCACTTCGCAGAATAGTCGCCAGTGCAGCTCACTGCCCTCCAGCGTCCATATTGTCGTCTGTATAGGCTCCCAGGGTCCTTACGTAGTAGTGAGAGCGTCTGCAGGGAAACGCACAATAATGCAAATAACGAAATAAATTCAAATTTCTCTTTTAAATAGTTTTTTATTATCATGTACTACCATTTTAGAGGTCAATCACTTCGCAGAATAGTCGCCAGTGCAGCTCACTGCCCTCCAGCGTCCATATTGTCGTCTGTATAGGCTCCCAGGGTCCTTACGTAGTAGTGAGAGCGTCTGCAGGGAAACGCACAATAATGCAAATAACGAAATAAATTCAAATTTCTCTTTTAAATAGTTTTTTATTATCATGTACTACCATTTTAGAGGTCAATCACTTCGCAGAATAGTCGCCAGTGCAGCTCACTGCCCTCCAGCGTCCATTCTGTCGTCTGTATAGGCTCCCAGGGTCCTAATATAGTAACGAGAGCGTTTGCAGGGAAACGCACAATGATGCAAATAACGAAATAAATGCAAATTTCTCTTTTAAATAGTTTTTTATTATCATGTACTACCATTTTAGAGGTCAATCACTTCGCAGACTAGTCGCCAGTGCAGCTCACTGCCCTCCAGCGTCCATTCTGTCGTCTGTATAGGCTCCCAGGGTCCTTACGTAGTAGTGAGAGCGTCTGCAGGGAAACGCACAATAATGCAAATAACGAAATAAATTCAAATTACTCTTTTAAATAGTTTTTTATTATCATGTACTACCATTTTACAGGTCAATCGCTTCGCAGACTAGTCGCCAGTGCAGCTCACTGCCCTCCAGCGTCCATTCTGTCGTCTGTATAGGCTCCCAGGGTCCTAATATAGTAACGAGAGCGTTTGCAGGGAAACGCACAATGATGCAAATAACGAAATAAATGCAAATTTCTCTTTTAAATAGTTTTTTATTATCATGTACTACCATTTTAGAGGTCAATCACTTCGCAGACTAGTCGCCAGTGCAGCTCACTGCCCTCCAGCGTCCATTCTGTCGTCTGTATAGGCTCCCAGGGTCCTAATATAGTAACGAGAGCGTTTGCAGGGAAACGCACAATGATGCAAATAACGAAATAAATGCAAATTTCTCTTTTAAATAGTTTTTTATTATCATGTACTACCATTTTAGAGGTCAATCACTTCGCAGACTAGTCACCAGTGCAGCTCACTGCCCTCCAGCGTCCATATTGTCGTCTGTATAGGCTCCCAGGGTCCTTACGTAGTAGTGAGAGCGTCTGCAGGGAAACGCACAATAATGCAAATAACGAAATAAATTCAAATTTCTCTTTTAAATAGTTTTTTATTATCATGTACTACCATTTTAGAGGTCAATCACTTCGCAGAATAGTCGCCAGTGCAGCTCACTGCCCTCCAGCGTCCATATTGTCGTCTGTATAGGCTCCCAGGGTCCTTACGTAGTAGTGAGAGCGTCTGCAGGGAAACGCACAATGATGCAAATAACGAAATAAATGCAAATTTCTCTTTTAAATAGTTTTTTATTATCATGTACTACCATTTTAGAGGTCAATCACTTAGCAGAATAGTCGCCAGTGCAGCTCACTGCCCTCCAGCGTCCATATTGTCGTCTGTATAGGCTCCCAGGGTCCTTACGTAGTAGTGAGAGCGTCTGCAGGGAAACGCACAATAATGCAAATAACGAAATAAATTCAAATTTCTCTTTTAAATAGTTTTTTATTATCATGTACTACCATTTTAGAGGTCAATCACTTCGCAGAATAGTCGCCAGTGCAGCTCACTGCCCTCCAGCGTCCATTCTGTCGTCTGTATAGGCTCCCAGGGTCCTAATATAGTAACGAGAGCGTTTGCAGGGAAACGCACAATGATGCAAATAACGAAATAAATGCAAATTTCTCTTTTAAATAGTTTTTTATTATCATGTACTACCATTTTAGAGGTCAATCACTTCGCAGACTAGTCGCCAGTGCAGCTCACTGCCCTCCAGCGTCCATATTGTCGTCTGTATAGGCTCCCAGGGTCCTTACGTAGTAGTGAGAGCGTCTGCAGGGAAACGCACAATAATGCAAATAACGAAATAAATTCAAATTTCTCTTTTAAATAGTTTTTTATTATCATGTACTACCATTTTAGAGGTCAATCACTTCGCAGAATAGTCGCCAGTGCAGCTCACTGCCCTCCAGCGTCCATATTGTCGTCTGTATAGGCTCCCAGGATCCTTACGTAGTAGTGAGAGCGTCTGCAGGGAAACGCACAATAATGCAAATAACGAAATAAATTCAAATTTCTCTTTTAAATAGTTTTTTATTATCATGTACTACCATTTTAGAGGTCAATCACTTCGCAGAATAGTCGCCAGTGCAGCTCACTGCCCTCCAGCGTCCATATTGTCGTCTGTATAGGCTCCCAGGGTCCTTACGTAGTAGTGAGAGCGTCTGCAGGGAAACGCACAATAATGCAAATAACGAAATAAATTCAAATTTCTCTTTTAAATAGTTTTTTATTATCATGTACTACCATTTTAGAGGTCAATCACTTCGCAGAATAGTCGCCAGTGCAGCTCACTGCCCTCCAGCGTCCATATTGTCGTCTGTATAGGCTCCCAGGATCCTTACGTAGTAGTGAGAGCGTCTGCAGGGAAACGCACAATAATGCAAATAACGAAATAAATTCAAATTTCTCTTTTAAATAGTTTTTTATTATCATGTACTACCATTTTAGAGGTCAATCACTTCGCAGAATAGTCGCCAGTGCAGCTCACTGCCCTCCAGCGTCCATATTGTCGTCTGTATAGGCTCCCAGGGTCCTTACGTAGTAGTGAGAGCGTCTGCAGGGAAACGCACAATAATGCAAATAACGAAATAAATTCAAATTTCTCTTTTAAATAGTTTTTTATTATCATGTACTACCATTTTAGAGGTCAATCACTTCGCAGAATAGTCGCCAGTGCAGCTCACTGCCCTCCAGCGTCCATATTGTCGTCTGTATAGGCTCCCAGGGTCCTTACGTAGTAGTGAGAGCGTCTGCAGGGAAACGCACAATAATGCAAATAACGAAATAAATTCAAATTTCTCTTTTAAATAGTTTTTTATTATCATGTACTACCATTTTAGAGGTCAATCACTTCGCAGAATAGTCGCCAGTGCAGCTCACTGCCCTCCAGCGTCCATTCTGTCGTCTGTATAGGCTCCCAGGGTCCTAATATAGTAACGAGAGCGTTTGCAGGGAAACGCACAATGATGCAAATAACGAAATAAATGCAAATTTCTCTTTTAAATAGTTTTTTATTATCATGTACTACCATTTTAGAGGTCAATCACTTCGCAGAATAGTCGCCAGTGCAGCTCACTGCCCTCCAGCGTCCATATTGTCGTCTGTATAGGCTCCCAGGGTCCTTACGTAGTAGTGAGAGCGTCTGCAGGGAAACGCACAATAATGCAAATAACGAAATAAATTCAAATTTCTCTTTTAAATAGTTTTTTATTATCATGTACTACCATTTTAGAGGTCAATCACTTCGCAGAATAGTCGCCAGTGCAGCTCACTGCCCTCCAGCGTCCATTCTGTCGTCTGTATAGGCTCCCAGGGTCCTAATATAGTAACGAGAGCGTTTGCAGGGAAACGCACAATGATGCAAATAACGAAATAAATTCAAATTACTCTTTTAAATAGTTTTTTATTATCATGTACTACCATTTTACAGGTCAATCGCTTCGCAGACTAGTCGCCAGTGCAGCTCACTGCCCTCCAGCGTCCATTCTGTCGTCTGTATAGGCTCCCAGGGTCCTTATATAGTAATGAGAGCGTCTGCAGGGAAACGCACAATAATGCAAATAACGAAATAAATTCAAATTACTCTTTTAAATAGTTTTTTATTATCATGTACTACCATTTTACAGGTCAATCGCTTCGCAGACTAGTCGCCAGTGCAGCTCACTGCCCTCCAGCGTCCATTCTGTCGTCTGTATAGGCTCCCAGGGTCCTAATATAGTAACGAGAGCGTTTGCAGGGAAACGCACAATGATGGAAATAACGAAATAAATGCAAATTTCTCTTTTAAATAGTTTTTTATTATCATGTACTACCATTTTAGAGGTCAATCACTTCGCAGAATAGTCGCCAGTGCAGCTCACTGCCCTCCAGCGTCCATTCTGTCGTCTGTATAGGCTCCCAGGGTCCTAATATAGTAACGAGAGCGTTTGCAGGGAAACGCACAATGATGCAAATAACGAAATAAATGCAAATTTCTCTTTTAAATAGTTTTTTATTATCATGTACTACCATTTTAGAGGTCAATCACTTCGCAGAATAGTCGCCAGTGAAGCTCACTGCCCTCCAGCGTCCATTCTGTCGTCTGTATAGGCTCCCAGGGTCCTTATATAGTAACGAGAGCGTTTGCAGGGAAACGCACAATGATGCAAATAACGAAATAAATTCAAATTACTCTTTTAAATAGTTTTTTATTATCATGTACTACCATTTTACAGGTCAATCGATTCGCAGACTAGTCGCCAGTGCAGCTCACTGCCCTCCAGCGTCCATTCTGTCGTCTCTATAGGATCCCAGGGTCCTAATATAGTAACGAGAGCGTCTGCAGGGAAACGCACAATAATGCAAATAACGAAATAAATTCAAATTTCTCTTTTAAATAGTTTTTTATTATCATGTACTACCATTTTACAGGTCAATCGCTTCGCAGACTAGTCGCCAGTGCAGCTCACTGCCCTCCAGCGTCCATTCTGTCGTCTGTATAGGCTCCCAGGGTCCTAATATAGTAACGAGAGCGTTTGCAGGGAAACGCACAATGATGCAAATAACGAAATAAATGCAAATTTCTCTTTTAAATAGTTTTTTATTATCATGTACTACCATTTTAGAGGTCAATCACTTCGCAGAATAGTCGCCAGTGCAGCTCACTGCCCTCCAGCGTCCATTCTGTCGTCTGTATAGGCTCCCAGGGTCCTAATATAGTAACGAGAGCGTTTGCAGGGAAACGCACAATGATGCAAATAACGAAATAAATGCAAATTTCTCTTTTAAATAGTTTTTTATTATCATGTACTACCATTTTAGAGGTCAATCACTTCGCAGAATAGTCGCCAGTGCAGCTCACTGCCCTCCAGCGTCCATTCTGTCGTCTGTATAGGCTCCCAGGGTCCTTATATAGTAATGAGAGCGTCTGCAGGGAAACGCACAACAATGCAAATAACGAAATAAATTCAAATTACTCTTTTAAATAGTTTTTTATTATCATGTACTACCATTTTACAGGTCAATCGCTTCGCAGACTAGTCGCCAGTGCAGCTCACTGCCCTCCAGCGTCCATTCTGTCGTCTGTATAGGCTCCCAGGGTCCTAATATAGTAACGAGAGCGTTTGCAGGGAAACGCACAATGATGCAAATAACGAAATAAATGCAAATTTCTCTTTTAAATAGTTTTTTATTATCATGTACTACCATTTTAGAGGTCAATCACTTCGCAGAATAGTCGCCAGTGCAGCTCACTGCCCTCCAGCGTCCATATTGTCGTCTGTATAGGCTCCCAGGGTCCTAATATAGTAACGAGAGCGTCTGCAGGGAAACGCACAATAATGCAAATAACGAAATAAATTCAAATTACTCTTTTAAATAGTTTTTTATTATCATGTACTACCATTTTACAGGTCAATCGCTTCGCAGACTAGTCGCCAGTGCAGCTCACTGCCCTCCAGCGTCCATTCTGTCGTCTGTATAGGCTCCCAGGGTCCTAATATAGTAACGAGAGCGTTTGCAGGGAAACGCACAATGATGCAAATAACGAAATAAATGCAAATTTCTCTTTTAAATAGTTTTTTATTATCATGTACTACCATTTTAGAGGTCAATCACTTCGCAGAATAGTCGCCAGTGCAGCTCACTGCCCTCCAGCGTCCATTCTGTCGTCTGTATAGGCTCCCAGGGTCCTTACGTAGTAGTGAGAGCGTCTGCAGGGAAACGCACAATAATGCAAATAACGATATAAATTCAAATTACTCTTTTAAATAGTTTTTTATTATCATGTACTACCATTTTACAGGTCAATCGCTTCGCAGACTAGTCGCCAGTGCAGCTCACTGCCCTCCAGCGTCCATTCTGTCGTCTGTATAGGCTCCCAGGGTCCTAATATAGTAACGAGAGCGTTTGCAGGGAAACGCACAATGATGCAAATAACGAAATAAATGCAAATTTCTCTTTTAAATAGTTTTTTATTATCATGTACTACCATTTTACAGGACAATCGCTTCGCAGACTAGTCGCCAGTGCAGCTCACTGCCCTCCAGCGTCCATTCTGTCGTCTGTATAGGCTCCCAGGCTCCTAATATAGTAACGAGAGCGTCTGCAGGGAAACGCACAATAATGCAAATAACGAAATAAATTCAAATTACTCTTTTAAATAGTTTTTTATTATCATGTACTACCATTTTACAGGTCAATCGCTTCGCAGACTAGTCGCCAGTGCAGCTCACTGCCATCCAGCGTCCATTCTGTCGTCTGTATAGGCTCCCAGGGTCCTAATATAGTAACGAGAGCGTTTGCAGGGAAACGCACAATGATGCAAATAACGAAATAAATGCAAATTTCTCTTTTAAATAGTTTTTTATTATCATGTACTACCATTTTAGAGGTCAATCACTTCGCAGAATAGTCGCCAGTGCAGCTCACTGCCCTCCAGCGTCCATATTGTCGTCTGTATAGGCTCCCAGGGTCCTTACGTAGTAGTGAGAGCGTCTGCAGGGAAACGCACAATAATGCAAATAACGAAATAAATTCAAATTACTCTTTTAAATAGTTTTTTATTATCATGTACTACCATTTTACAGGTCAATCGCTTCGCAGACTAGTCGCCAGTGCAGCTCACTGCCCTCCAGCGTCCATTCTGTCGTCTGTATAGGCTCCCAGGGTCCTAATATAGTAACGAGAGCGTTTGCAGGGAAACGCACAATGATGCAAATAACGAAATAAATGCAAATTTCTCTTTTAAATAGTTTTTTATTATCATGTACTACCATTTTAGAGGTCAATCACTTCGCAGAATAGTCGCCAGTGCAGCTCACTGCCCTCCAGCGTCCATTCTGTCGTCTGTATAGGCTCCCAGGGTCCTAATATAGTAACGAGAGCGTTTGCAGGGAAACGCACAATGATGCAAATAACGAAATAAATTCAAATTACTCTTTTAAATAGTTTTTTATTATCATGTACTACCATTTTACAGGTCAATCGCTTCGCAGACTAGTCGCCAGTGCAGCTCACTGCCCTCCAGCGTCCATTCTGTCGTCTGTATAGGCTCCCAGGGTCCTAATATAGTAACGAGAGCGTTTGCAGGGAAACGCACAATGATGCAAATAACGAAATAAATGCAAATTTCTCTTTTAAATAGTTTTTTATTATCATGTACTACCATTTTAGAGGTCAATCACTTCGCAGAATAGTCGCCAGTGCAGCTCACTGCCCTCCAGCGTCCATTCTGTCGTCTGTATAGGCTCCCAGGGTCCTAATATAGTAACGAGAGCGTTTGCAGGGAAACGCACAATGATGCAAATAACGAAATAAATGCAAATTTCTCTTTTAAATAGTTTTTTATTATCATGTACTACCATTTTACAGGTCAATCGCTTCGCAGACTAGTCGCCAGTGCAGCTCACTGCCCTCCAGCGTCCATTCTGTCGTCTGTATAGGCTCCCAGGATCCTAATATAGTAACGAGAGCGTTTGCAGGGAAACGCACAATGATGCAAATAACGAAATAAATTCAAATTACTCTTTTAAATAGTTTTTTATTATCATGTACTACGATTTTACAGGTCAATCGCTTCGCAGACTAGTCGCCAGTGCAGCTCACTGCCCTCCAGCGTCCATTCTGTCGTCTGTATAGGCTCCCAGGGTCCTAATATAGTAACGAGAGCGTTTGCAGGGAAACGCACAATGATGCAAATAACGAAATAAATGCAAATTTCTCTTTTAAATAGTTTTTTATTATCATGTACTACCATTTTAGAGGTCAATCACTTCGCAGAATAGTCGCCAGTTCAGCTCACTGCCCTCCAGCGTCCATATTGTCGTCTGTATAGGCTCCCAGGGTCCTTACGTAGTAGTGAGAGCGTCTGCAGGGAAACGCACAATAATGCAAATAACGAAATAAATTCAAATTACTCTTTTAAATAGTTTTTTATTATCATGTACTACCATTTTACAGGTCAATCGCTTCGCAGACTAGTCGCCAGTGCAGCTCACTGCCCTCCAGCGTCCATTCTGTCGTCTGTATAGGCTCCCAGGGTCCTAATATAGTAACGAGAGCGTTTGCAGGGAAACGCACAATGATGCAAATAACGAAATAAATGCAAATTTCTCTTTTAAATAGTTTTTTATTATCATGTACTACCATTTTAGAGGTCAATCACTTCGCAGAATAGTCGCCAGTGCAGCTCACTGCCCTCCAGCGTCCATTCTGTCGTCTGTATAGGCTCCCAGGGTCCTAATATAGTAACGAGAGCGTTTGCAGGGAAACGCACAATGATGCAAATAACGAAATAAATTCAAATTACTCTTTTAAATAGTTTTTTATTATCATGTACTACCATTTTACAGGTCAATCGCTTCGCAGACTAGTCGCCAGTGCAGCTCACTGCCCTCCAGCGTCCATTCTGTCGTCTGTATAGGCTCCCAGGGTCCTAATATAGTAACGAGAGCGTTTGCAGGGAAACGCACAATGATGCAAATAACGAAATAAATGCAAATTTCTCTTTTAAATAGTTTTTTATTATCATGTACTACCATTTTAGAGGTCAATCACTTCGCAGAATAGTCGCCAGTGCAGCTCACTGCCCTCCAGCGTCCATTCTGTCGTCTGTATAGGCTCCCAGGGTCCTAATATAGTAACGAGAGCGTTTGCAGGGAAACGCACAATGATGCAAATAACGAAATAAATGCAAATTTCACTTTTAAATAGTTTTTTATTATCATGTACTACCATTTTACAGGTCAATCGCTTCGCAGACTAGTCGCCAGTGCAGCTCACTGCCCTCCAGCGTCCATTCTGTCGTCTGTATAGGCTCCCAGGGTCCTAATATAGTAACGAGAGCGTTTGCAGGGAAACGCACAATGATGCAAATAACGAAATAAATTCAAATTACTCTTTTAAATAGTTTTTTATTATCATGTACTACCATTTTACAGGTCAATCGCTTCGCAGACTAGTCGCCAGTGCAGCTCACTGCCCTCCAGCGTCCATTCTGTCGTCTGTATAGGCTCCCAGGGTCCTAATATAGTAACGAGAGCGTTTGCAGGGAAACGCACAATGATGCAAATAACGAAATAAATTCAAATTACTCTTTTAAATAGTTTTTTATTATCATGTACTACCATTTTACAGGTCAATCGCTTCGCAGACTAGTCGCCAGTGCAGCTCACTGCCCTCCAGCGTCCATTCTGTCGTCTGTATAGGCTCCCAGGGTCCTTACGTAGTAGTGAGAGCGTCTGCAGGGAAACGCACAATGATGCAAATAACGAAATAAATTCAAATTACTCTTTTAAATAGTTTTTTATTATCATGTACTACCATTTTACAGGTCAATCGCTTCGCAGACTAGTCGCCAGTGCAGCTCACTGCCCTCCAGCGTCCATTCTGTCGTCTGTATAGGCTCCCAGGGTCCTTACGTAGTAGTGAGAGCGTCTGCAGGGAAACGCACAATGATGCAAATAACGAAATAAATTCAAATTACTCTTTTAAATAGTTTTTTATTATCATGTACTACCATTTTACAGGTCAATCGCTTCGCAGAATAGTCGCCAGTGCAGCTCACTGCCCTCCAGCGTCCATTCTGTCGTCTGTATAGGCTCCCAGGGTCCTAATATAGTAACGAGAGCGTTTGCAGGGAAACGCACAATGATGCAAATAACGAAATAAATTCAAATTACTCTTTTAAATAGTTTTTTATTATCATGTACTACCATTTTACAAGTCAATCGCTTCGCAGACTAGTCGCCAGTGCAGCTCACTGCCCTCCAGCGTCCATTCTGTCGTCTGTATAGGCTCCCAGGGTCCTTACGTAGTAGTGAGAGCGTCTGCAGGGAAACGCACAATGATGCAAATAACGAAATAAATTCAAATTACTCTTTTAAGTAGTTTTTTATTATCATGTACTACCATTTTACAGGTCAATCGCTTCGCAGACTAGTCGCCAGTGCAGCTCACTGCCCTCCAGCGTCCATTCTGTCGTCTGTATAGGCTCCCAGGGTCCTTACGTAGTAGTGAGAGCGTCTGCAGGGAAACGCACAATGATGCAAATAACGAAATAAATTCAAATTACTCTTTTAAATAGTTTTTTATTATCATGTACTACCATTTTACAGGTCAATCGCTTCGCAGAATAGTCGCCAGTGCAGCTCACTGCCCTCCAGCGTCCATTCTGTCGTCTGTATAGGCTCCCAGGGTCCTTACGTAGTAGTGAGAGCGTCTGCAGGGAATCGCACAATGATGCAAATAACGAAAAAAATTCAAATTACTCTTTTAAATAGTTTTTTATTATCATGTACTACCATTTTACAGGTCAATCGCTTCGCAGACTAGTCGCCAGTGCAGCTCACTGCCCTCCAGCGTCCATTCTGTCGTCTGTATAGGCTCCCAGGGTCCTTACGTAGTAGTGAGAGCGTCTGCAGGGAAACGCACAATGATGCAAATAACGAAATAAATTCAAATTACTCTTTTAAATAGTTTTTTATTATCATGTACTACCATTTTACAGGTCAATCGCTTCGCAGACTAGTCGCCAGTGCAGCTCACTGCCCTCCAGCGTCCATTCTGTCGTCTGTATAGGCTCCCAGGGTCCTTACGTAGTAGTGAGAGCGTTTGCAGGGAAACGCACAATGATGCAAATAACGAAATAAATTCAAATTACTCTTTTAAATAGTTTTTTATTATCATGTACTACCATTTTACAGGTCAATCGCTTCGCAGAATAGTCGCCAGTGCAGCTCACTGCCCTCCAGCGTCCATTCTGTCGTCTGTATAGGCTCCCAGGGTCCTTACGTAGTAGTGAGAGCGTCTGCAGGGAAACGCACAATGATGCAAATAACGAAAAAAATTCAAATTACTCTTTTAAATAGTTTTTTATTATCATGTACTACCATTTTACAGGTCAATCGCTTCGCAGACTAGTCGCCAGTGCAGCTCACTGCCCTCCAGCGTCCATTCTGTCGTCTGTATAGGCTCCCAGGGTCCTTACGTAGTAGTGAGAGCGTCTGCAGGGAAACGCACAATGATGCAAATAACGAAATAAATTCAAATTACTCTTTTAAATAGTTTTTTATTATCATGTACTACCATTTTACAGGTCAATCGCTTCGCAGACTAGTCGCCAGTGCAGCTCACTGCCCTCCAGCGTCTATTCTGTCGTCTGTATAGGCTCCCAGGGTCCTTACGTAGTAGTGAGAGCGTCTGCAGGGAAACGCACAATGATGCAAATAACGAAATAAATTCAAATTACTCTTTTAAATAGTTTTTTATTATCATGTACTACCATTTTACAGGTCAATCGCTTCGCAGAATAGTCGCCAGTGCAGCTCACTGCCCTCCAGCGTCCATTCTGTCGTCTGTATAGGCTCCCAGGGTCCTTACGTAGTAGTGAGAGCGTCTGCAGGGAAACGCACAATGATGCAAATAACGAAAAAAATTCAAATTACTCTTTTAAATAGTTTTTTATTATCATGTACTACCATTTTACAGGTCAATCGCTTCGCAGACTAGTCGCCAGTGCAGCTCACTGCCCTCCAGCGTCCATTCTGTCGTCTGTATAGGCTCCCAGGGTCCTTACGTAGTAGTGAGAGCGTCTGCAGGGAAACGCAGAATGATGCAAATAACGAAATAAATTCAAATTACTCTTTTAAATAGTTTTTTATTATCATGTACTACCATTTTACAGGTCAATCGCTTCGCAGACTAGTCGCCAGTGCAGCTCACTGCCCTCCAGCGTCCATTCTGTCGTCTGTATAGGCTCCCAGGTTCCTTACGTAGTAGTGAGAGCGTCTGCAGGGAAACGCACAATAATGCAAATAACGAAATAAATTCAAATTACTCTTTTAAATAGTTTTTTATTATCATGTACTACCATTTTACAGGTCAATCGCTTCGCAGACTAGTCGCCAGTGCAGCTCACTGCCCTCCAGCGTCCATTCTGTCGTCTGTATAGGCTCCCAGGGCCCTTACGTAGTAGTGAGAGCGTCTGCAGGGAAACGCACAATGATGCAAATAACGAAATAAATTCAAATTACTCTTTTAAATAGTTTTTTATTATCATGTACTACCATTTTACAGGTCAATCGCTTCGCAGAATAGTCGCCAGTGCAGCTCACTGCCCTCCAGCGTCCATTCTGTCGTCTGTATAGGCTCCCAGGGTCCTAATATAGTAACGAGAGCGTTTGCAGGGAAACGCACAATGATGCAAATAACGAAATATATTCAAATTACTCTTTTAAATAGTTTTTTATTATCATGTACTACCATTTTACAGGTCAATCGCTTCGCAGAATAGTCGCCAGTGCAGCTCACTGCCCTCCAGCGTCCATTCTGTCGTCTGTATAGGCTCCCAGGGTCCTAATATAGTAACGAGAGCGTTTGCAGGGAAACGCACAATGATGCAAATAACGAAATAAATTCAAATTACTCTTTTAAATAGTTTTTTATTATCATGTACTACCATTTTACAGGTCAATCGCTTCGCAGAATAGTCGCCAGTGCAGCTCACTGCCCTCCAGCGTCCATTCTGTCGTCTGTATAGGCTCCCAGGGTCCTAATATAGTAACGAGAGCGTTTGCAGGGAAACGCACAATGATGCAAATAACGAAATAAATTCAAATTACTCTTTTAAATAGTTTTTTATTATCATGTACTACCATTTTACAGGTCAATCGCTTCGCAGACTAGTCGCCAGTGCAGCTCACTGCCCTCCAGCGTCCATTCTGTCGTCTGTATATGCTCCCAGGGTCCTTACGTAGTAGTGAGAGCGTCTGCAGGGAAACGCACAATAATGCAAATAACGAAATAAATTCAAATTACTCTTTTAAATAGTTTTTTATTATCATGTACTACCATTTTACAGGTCAATCGCTTCGCAGACTAGTCGCCAGTGCAGCTCACTGCCCTCCAGCGTCCATTCTGTCGTCTGTATAGGCTCCCAGGGTCCTAATATAGTAACGAGAGCGTTTGCAGGGAAACGCACAATGATGCAAATAACGAAATAAATGCAAATTTCTCTTTTAAATAGTTTTTTATTATCATGTACTACCATTTTAGAGGTCAATCACTTCGCAGAATAGTCGCCAGTGCAGCTCACTGCCCTCCAGCGTCCATTCTGTCGTCTGTATAGGCTCCCAGGGTCCTAATATAGTAACGAGAGCGTTTGCAGGGAAACGCACAATGATGCAAATAACGAAATAAATGCAAATTTCTCTTTTAAATAGTTTTTTATTATCATGTACTACCATTTTAGAGGTCAATCACTTCGCAGACTAGTCGCCAGTGCAGCTCACTGCCCTCCAGCGTCCATTCTGTCGTCTGTATAGGCTCCCAGGGTCCTAATATAGTAACGAGAGCGTTTGCAGGGAAACGCACAATGATGCAAATAACGAAATAAATGCAAATTTCTCTTTTAAATAATTTTTTATTATCATGTACTACCATTTTAGAGGTCAATCACTTCGCAGCTCACTGCCCTCCAGCGTCCATTCTGTCGTCTGTATAGGCTCCCAGGGTCCTTACGTAGTAGTGAGAGCGTCTGCAGGGAAACGCACAATAATGCAAATAACGAAATAAATTCAAATTACTCTTTTAAATAGTTTTTTATTATCATGAACTACCATTTTACAGGTCAATCGCTTCGCAGACTAGTCGCCAGTGCAGCTCACTGCCCTCCAGCGTCCATTCTGTCGTCTGTATAGGCTCCCAGGGTCCTAATATAGTAACGAGAGCGTTTGCAGGGAAACGCACAATGATGCAAATAACGAAATAAATGCAAATTTCTCTTTTAAATAGTTTTTTATTATCATGTACTACCATTTTACAGGTCAATCGCTTCGCAGAATAGTCGCCAGTGCAGCTCACTGCCCTCCAGCGTCCATTCTGTCGTCTGTATAGGCTCCCAGGGTCCTAATATAGTAACGAGAGCGTTTGCAGGGAAACGCACAATGATGCAAATAACGAAATAAATGCAAATTTCTCTTTTAAATAGTTTTTTATTATCATGTACTACCATTTTACAGGTCAATCGCTTCGCAGAATAGTCGCCAGTGCAGCTCACTGCCCTCCAGCGTCCATTCTGTCGTCTGTATAGGCTCCCAGGGTCCTAATATAGTAACGAGAGCGTTTGCAGGGAAACGCACAATGATGCAAATAACGAAATAAATGCAAATTTCTCTTTTAAATAGTTTTTTATTATCATGTACTACCATTTTACAGGTCAATCGCTTCGCAGAATAGTCGCCAGTGCAGCTCACTGCCCTCCAGCGTCCATTCTGTCGTCTGTATAGGCTCCCAGGGTCCTAATATAGTAACGAGAGCGTTTGCAGGGAAACGCACAATGATGCAAATAACGAAATAAATGCAAATTTCTCTTTTAAATAGTTTTTTATTATCATGTACTACCATTTTACAGGTCAATCGCTTCGCAGAATAGTCGCCAGTGCAGCTCACTGCCCTCCAGCGTCCATTCTGTCGTCTGTATAGGCTCCCAGGGTCCTAATATAGTAACGAGTGCGTTTGCAGGGAAACGCACAATGATGCAAATAACGAAATAAATGCAAATTTCTCTTTTAAATAGTTTTTTATTATCATGTACTACCATTTTACAGGTCAATCGCTTCGCAGAATAGTCGCCAGTGCAGCTCACTGCCCTCCAGCGTCCATTCTGTCGTCTGTATAGGCTCCCAGGGTCCTAATATAGTAACGAGAGCGTTTGCAGGGAAACGCACAATGATGCAAATAACGAAATAAATGCAAATTTCTCTTTTAAATAGTTTTTTATTATCATGTACTACCATTTTACAGGTCAATCGCTTCGCAGAATAGTCGCCAGTGCAGCTCACTGCCCTCCAGCGTCCATTCTGTCGTCTGTATAGGCTCCCAGGGTCCTAATATAGTAACGAGAGCGTTTGCAGGGAAACGCACAATGATGCAAATAACGAAATAAATGCAAATTTCTCTTTTAAATAGTTTTTTATTATCATGTACTACCATTTTACAGGTCAATCGCTTCGCAGAATAGTCGCCAGTGCAGCTCACTGCCATCCAGCGTCCATTCTGTCGTCTGTATAGGCTCCTAGGGTCCTAATATAGTAACGAGAGCGTTTGCAGGGAAACGCACAATGATGCAAATAACGAAATAAATGCAAATTTCTCTTTTAAATAGTTTTTTATTATCATGTACTACCATTTTACAGGTCAATCGCTTCGCAGAATAGTCGCCAGTGCAGCTCACTGCCCTCCAGCGTCCATTCTGTCGTCTGTATAGGCTCCCAGGGTCCTAATATAGTAACGAGAGCGTTTGCAGGGAAACGCACAATGATGCAAATAACGAAATAAATGCAAATTTCTCTTTTAAATAGTTTTTTATTATCATGTACTACCATTTTACAGGTCAATCGCTTCGCAGAATAGTCGCCAGTGCAGCTCACTGCCCTCCAGCGTCCATTCTGTCGTCTGTATAGGCTCCCAGGGTCCTTACGTAGTAGTGAGAGCGTCTGCAGGGAAACGCACAATAATGCAAATAACGAAATAAATGCAAATTTCTCTTTAAAATAGTTTTTTATTATCATGTACTACCATTTTACAGGTCAATCGCTTCGCAGAATAGTCGCCAGTGCAGCTCACTGCCCTCCAGCGTCCATTCTGTCGTCTGTATAGGCTCCCAGGGTCCTAATATAGTAACGAGAGCGTTTGCAGGGAAACGCACAATAATGCAAATAACGAAATAAATGCAAATTTCTCTTTTAAATAGTTTTTTATTATCATGTACTACCATTTTACAGGTCAATCGCTTCGCAGAATAGTCGCCAGTGCAGCTCACTGCCCTCCAGCGTCCATTCTGTCGTCTGTATAGGCTCCCAGGGTCCTAATATAGTAACGAGAGCGTTTGCAGGGAAACGCACAATGATGCAAATAACGAAATAAATGCAAATTTCTCTTTTAAATAGTTTTTTATTATCATGTACTACCATTTTACAGGTCAATCGCTTCGCAGAATAGTCGCCAGTGCAGCTCACTGCCCTCCAGCGTCCATTCTGTCGTCTGTATAGGCTCCCAGGGTCCTTACGTAGTAGTGAGAGCGTCTGCAGGGAAACGCACAATAATGCAAATAACGAAATAAATGCAAATTTCTCTTTAAAATAGTTTTTTATTATCATGTACTACCATTTTACAGGTCAATCGCTTCGCAGAATAGTCGCCAGTGCAGCTCACTGCCCTCCAGCGTCCATTCTGTCGTCTGTATAGGCTCCCAGGGTCCTAATATAGTAACGAGAGCGTTTGCAGGGAAACGCACAATAATGCAAATAACGAAATAAATGCAAATTTCTCTTTTAAATAGTTTTTTATTATCATGTACTACCATTTTACAGGTCAATCGCTTCGCAGAATAGTCGCCAGTGCAGCTCACTGCCCTCCAGCGTCCATTCTGTCGTCTGTATAGGCTCCCAGGGTCCTTACGTAGTAGTGAGAGCGTCTGCAGGGAAACGCACAATAATGCAAATAACGAAATAAATGCAAATTTCTCTTTAAAATAGTTTTTTATTATCATGTACTACCATTTTACAGGTCAATCGCTTCGCAGAATGGTCGCCAGTGCAGCTCACTGCCCTCCAGCGTCCATTCTGTCGTCTGTATAGGCTCCCAGGGTCCTAATATAGTAACGAGAGCGTTTGCAGGGAAACGCACAATAATGCAAATAACGAAATAAATGCAAATTTCTCTTTTAAATAGTTTTTTATTATCATGTACTACCATTTTACAGGTCAATCGCTTCGCAGAATAGTCGCCAGTGCAGCTCACTGCCCTCCAGCGTCCATTCTGTCGTCTGTATAGGCTCCCAGGGTCCTAATATAGTAACGAGAGCGTTTGCAGGGAAACGCACAATGATGCAAATAACGAAATAAATGCAAATTTCTCTTTTAAATAGTTTTTTATTATCATGTACTACCATTTTACAGGTCAATCGCTTCGCAGAATAGTCGCCAGTGCAGCTCACTGCCCTCCAGCGTCCATTCTGTCGTCTGTATAGGCTCCCAGGGTCCTAATATAGTAACGAGAGCGTTTGCAGGGAAACGCACAATGATGCAAATAACGAAATAAATGCAAATTTCTCTTTTAAATAGTTTTTTATTATCATGTACTACCATTTTACAGGTCAATCGCTTCGCAGAATAGTCGCCAGTGCAGCTCACTGCCCTCCAGCGTCCATTCTGTCGTCTGTATAGGCTCCCAGGGTCCTTACGTAGTAGTGAGAGCGTCTGCAGGGAAACGCACAATAATGCAAATAACGAAATAAATGCAAATTTCTCTTTAAAATAGTTTTTTATTATCATGTACTACCATTTTACAGGTCAATCGCTTCGCAGAATAGTCGCCAGTGCAGCTCACTGCCCTCCAGCGTCCATTCTGTCGTCTGTATAGGCTCCCAGGGTCCTAATATAGTAACGAGAGCGTTTGCAGGGAAACGCACAATAATGCAAATAACGAAATAAATGCAAATTTCTCTTTTAAATAGTTTTTTATTATCATGTACTACCATTTTACAGGTCAATCGCTTCGCAGAATAGTCGCCAGTGCAGCTCACTGCCCTCCAGCGACCATTCTGTCGTCTGTATAGGCTCCCAGGGTCCTAATATAGTAACGAGAGCGTTTGCAGGGAAACGCACAATGATGCAAATAACGAAATAAATGCAAATTTCCCCTTTAAATAGTTTTTTATTATCATGTACTACCATTTTACAGGTCAATCGCTTCGCAGAATAGTCGCCAGTGCAGCTCACTGCCCTCCAGCGTCCCTTCTGTCGTCTGTATAGGCTCCCAGGGTCCTAATATAGTAACGAGAGCGTTTGCAGGGAAACGCACAATGATGCAAATAACGAAATAAATGCAAATTTCTCTTTTAAATAGTTTTTTATTATCATGTTCTACCATTTTACAGGTCAATCGCTTCGCAGAATAGTCGCCAGTGCAGCTCACTGCCCTCCAGCGTCCATTCTGTCGTCTGTATAGGCTCCCAGGGTCCTAATATAGTAACGAGAGCGTTTGCAGGGAAACGCACAATGATGCAAATAACGAAATAAATGCAAATTTCTCTTTTAAATAGCTTTTTTATTATCATGTACTACCATTTTACAGGTCAATCGCTTCGCAGAATAGTCGCCAGTGCAGCTCACTGCCCTCCAGCGTCCATTCTGTCGTCTGTATAGGCTCCCAGGGTCCTAATATAGTAACGAGAGCGTTTGCAGGGAAACGCACAATGATGCAAATAACGAAATAAATGCAAATTTCTCTTTTAAATAGTTTTTTATTATCATGTACTACCATTTTACAGGTCAATCGCTTCGCAGAATAGTCGCCAGTGCAGCTCACTGCCCTCCAGCGTCCATTCTGTCGTCTGTATAGGCTCCCAGGGTCCTAATATAGTAACGAGAGCGTTTGCAGGGAAACGCACAATGATGCAAATAACGAAATAAATGCAAATTTCTCTTTTAAATAGTTTTTTATTATCATGTACTACCATTTTACAGGTCAATCGCTTCGCAGAATAGTCGCCAGTGCAGCTCACTGCCCTCCAGCGTCCATTCTGTCGTCTGTATAGGCTCCCAGGGTCCTTACGTAGTAGTGAGAGCGTCTGCAGGGAAACGCACAATAATGCAAATAACGAAATAAATGCAAATTTCTCTTTTAAATAGTTTTTTATTATCATGTACTACCATTTTACAGGTCAATCGCTTCGCAGAATAGTCGCCAGTGCAGCTCACTGCCCTCCAGCGTCCATTCTGTCGTCTGTATAGGCTCCCAGGGTCCTAATATAGTAACGAGAGCGTTTGCAGGGAAACGCACAATGATGCAAATAACGAAATAAATGCAAATTTCTCTTTTAAATAGTTTTTTATTATCATGTACTACCATTTTACAGGTCAATCGCTTCGCAGAATAGTCGCCAGTGCAGCTAACTGCCCTCCAGCGTCCATTCTGTCGTCTGTATAGGCTCCCAGGGTCCTAATATAGTAACGAGAGCGTTTGCAGGGAAACGCACAATGATGCAAATAACAAAATAAATGCAAATTTCTCTTTTAAATAGTTTTTTATTATCATGTACTACCATTTTACAGGTCAATCGCTTCGCAGAATAGTCGCCAGTGCAGCTCACTGCCCTCCAGCGTCCATTCTGTCGTCTGTATAGGCTCCCAGGGTCCTAATATAGTAACGAGAGCGTTTGCAGGGAAACGCACAATGATGCAAATAACGAAATAAATGCAAATTTCTCTTTTAAATAGTTTTTTATTATCATGTACTACCATTTTACAGGTCAATCGCTTCGCAGAATAGTCGCCAGTGCAGCTCACTGCCCTCCAGCGTCCATTCTGTCGTCTGTATAGGCTCCCAGGGTCCTAATATAGTAACGAGAGCGTTTGCAGGGAAACGCACAATGATGCAAATAACGAAATAAATGCAAATTTCTCTTTTAAATAGTTTTTTATTATCATGTACTACCATTTTACAGGTCAATCGCTTCGCAGAATAGTCGCCAGTGCAGCTCACTGCCCTCCAGCGTCCATTCTGTCGTCTGTATAGGCTCCCAGGGTCCTAATATAGTAACGAGAGCGTTTGCAGGGAAACGCACAATGATGCAAATAACGAAATAAATGCAAATTTCTCTTTTAAATAGTTTTTTATTATCATGTACTACCATTTTACAGGTCAATCGCTTCGCAGAATAGTCGCCAGTGCAGCTCACTGCCCTCCAGCGTCCATTCTGTCGTCTGTATAGGCTCCCAGGGTCCTAATATAGTAACGAGAGCGTTTGCAGGGAAACGCACAATGATGCAAATAACGAAATAAATGCAAATTTCTCTTTTAAATAGTTTTTTATTATCATGTACTACCATTTTACAGGTCAAACGCTTCGCAGAATAGTCGCCAGTGCAGCTCACTGCCCTCCAGCGTCCATTCTGTCGTCTGTATAGGCTCCCAGGGTCCTTACGTAGTAGTGAGAGCGTCTGCAGGGAAACGCACAATAATGCAAATAACGAAATAAATGCAAATTTCTCTTTAAAATAGTTTTTTATTATCATGTACTACCATTTTACAGGTCAATCGCTTCGCAGAATAGTCGCCAGTGCAGCTCACTGCCCTCCAGCGTCCATTCTGTCGTCTGTATAGGCTCCCAGGGTCCTAATATAGTAACGAGAGCGTTTGCAGGGAAACGCACAATGATGCAAATAAAGAAATAAATGCAAATTTCTCTTTTAAATAGTTTTTTATTATCATGTACTACCATTTTACAGGTCAATCGCTTCGCAGAATAGTCGCCAGTGCAGCTCACTGCCCTCCAGCGTCCATTCTGTCGTCTGTATAGGCTCCCAGGGTCCTAATATAGTAACGAGAGCGTTTGCAGGGAAACGCACAATGATGCAAATAACGAAATAAATGCAAATTTCTCTTTTAAATAGTTTTTTATTATCATGTACTACCATTTTACAGGTCAATCGCTTCGCAGAATAGTCGCCAGTGCAGCTCACTGCCCTCCAGCGTCCATTCTGTCGTCTGTATAGGCTCCCAGGGTCCTAATATAGTAACGAGAGCGTTTGCAGGGAAACGCACAATGATGCAAATAACGAAATAAATGCAAATTTCTCTTTTAAATAGTTTTTTATTATCATGTACTACCATTTTACAGGTCAATCGCTTCGCAGAATAGTCGCCAGTGCAGCTCACTGCCCTCCAGCGTCCATTCTGTCGTCTGTATAGGCTCCCAGGGTCCTAATATAGTAACGAGAGCGTTTGCAGGGAAACGCACAATGATGCAAATAACGAAATAAATGCAAATTTCTCTTTTAAATAGTTTTTTATTATCATGTACTACCATTTTACAGGTCAATCGCTTCGCAGAATAGTCGCCAGTGCAGCTCACTGCCCTCCAGCGTCCATTCTGTCGTCTGTATAGGCTCCCAGGGTCCTAATATAGTAACGAGAGCGTTTGCAGGGAAACGCACAATGATGCAAATAACGAAATAAATGCAAATTTCTCTTTTAAATAGTTTTTTATTATCATGTACTACCATTTTACAGGTCAATCGCTTCGCAGAATAGTCGCCAGTGCAGCTCACTGCCCTCCAGCGTCCATTCTGTCGTCTGTATAGGCTCCCAGGGTCCTAATATAGTAACGAGAGCGTTTGCAGGGAAACGCACAATGATGCAAATAACGAAATAAATGCAAATTTCTCTTTTAAATAGTTTTTTATTATCATGTACTACCATTTTACAGGTCAATCGCTTCGCAGAATAGTCGCCAGTGCAGCTCACTGCCCTCCAGCGTCCATTCTGTCGTCTGTATAGGCTCCCAGGGTCCTAATATAGTAACGAGAGCGTTTGCAGGGAAACGCACAATGATGCAAATAACGAAATAAATGCAAATTTCTCTTTTAAATAGTTTTTTATTATCATGTACTACCATTTTACAGGTCAATCGCTTCGCAGAATAGTCGCCAGTGCAGCTCACTGCCCTCCAGCGTCCATTCTGTCGTCTGTATAGGCTCCCAGGGTCCTAATATAGTAACGAGAGCGTTTGCAGGGAAACGCACAATGATGCAAATAACGAAATAAATGCAAATTTCTCTTTTAAATAGTTTTTTATTATCATGTACTACCATTTTACAGGTCAATCGCTTCGCAGAATAGTCGCCAGTGCAGCTCACTGCCCTCCAGCGTCCATTCTGTCGTCTGTATAGGCTCCCAGGGTCCTAATATAGTAACGAGAGCGTTTGCAGGGAAACGCACAATGATGCAAATAACGAAATAAATGCAAATTTCTCTTTTAAATAGTTTTTTATTATCATGTACTACCATTTTACAGGTCAATCGCTTCGCAGAATAGTCGCCAGTGCAGCTCACTGCCCTCCAGCGTCCATTCTGTCGTCTGTATAGGCTCCCAGGGTCCTAATATAGTAACGAGAGCGTTTGCAGGGGAAACGCACAATGATGCAAATAACGAAATAAATGCAAATTTCTCTTTTAAATAGTTTTTTATTATCATGTACTACCATTTTACAGGTCAAATCGCTTCGCAGAATAGTCGCCAGTGCAGCTCACTGCCCTCCAGCGTCCATTCTGTCGTCTGTATAGGCTCCCAGGGTCCTTACGTAGTAGTGAGAGCGTCTGCAGGGAAACGCACAATAATGCAAATAACGAAATAAATGCAAATTTCTCTTTTAAATAGTTTTTTATTATCATGTACTACCATTTTACAGGTCAATCGCTTCGCAGAATAGTCGCCAGTGCAGCTCACTGCCCTCCAGCGTCCATTCTGTCGTCTGTATAGGCTCCCAGGGTCCTAATATAGTAACGAGAGCGTTTGCAGGGAAACGCACAATGATGCAAATAACGAAATAAATGCAAATTTCTCTTTTAAATAGTTTTTTATTATCATGTACTACCATTTTACAGGTCAATCGCTTCGCAGAATAGTCGCCAGTGCAGCTCACTGCCCTCCAGCGTCCATTCTGTCGTCTGTATAGGCTCCCAGGGTCCTAATATAGTAACGAGAAGCGTTTGCAGGGAAACGCACAATGATGCAAATAACGAAATAAATGCAAATTTCTCTTTTAAATAGTTTTTTATTATCATGTACTACCATTTTACAGGTCAATCGCTTCGCAGAATAGTCGCCAGTGCAGCTCACTGCCCTCCAGCGTCCATTCTGTCGTCTGTATAGGCTCCCAGGGTCCTAATATAGTAACGAGAGCGTTTGCAGGGAAACGCACAATGATGCAAATAACGAAATAAATGCAAATTTCTCTTTTAAATAGTTTTTTATTATCATGTACTACCATTTTACAGGTCAATCGCTTCGCAGAATAGTCGCCAGTGCAGCTCACTGCCCTCCAGCGTCCATTCTGTCGTCTGTATAGGCTCCCAGGGTCCTAATATAGTAACGAGAGCGTTTGCAGGGAAACGCACAATGATGCAAATAACGAAATAAATGCAAATTTCTCTTTAAATAGTTTTTTATTATCATGTACTACCATTTTACAGGTCAATCGCTTCGCAGGATAGTCGCCAGTGCAGCTCACTGCCCTCCAGCGTCCATTCTGTCGTCTGTATAGGCTCCCAGGGTCCTAATATAGTAACGAGAGCGTTTGCAGGGAAACGCACAATGATGCAAATAACGAAATAAATGCAAATTTCTCTTTTAAATAGTTTTTTATTATCATGTACTACCCATTTTACAGGTCAATCGCTTCGCAGAATAGTCGCCAGTGCAGCTCACTGCCCTCCCAGCGCCCATTCTGTCGTCTGTATAGGCTCCCAGGGTCCTAATATAGTAACGAGAGCGTTTGCAGGGAAACGCACAATGATGCAAATAACGAATAAATGCAAATTTCTCTTTTAAATAGTTTTTTATTATCATGTACTACCATTTTACAGGTCAATCGCTTCGCAGAATAGTCGCCAGTGCAGCTCACTGCCCTCCAGCGTCCATTCTGTCGTCTGTATAGGCTCCCAGGGTCCTAATATAGTAACGAGAGCGTTTGCAGGGAAACGCACAATGATGCAAATAACGAAATAAATGCAAATTTCTCTTTTAAATAGTTTTTTATTATCATGTACTACCATTTTACAGGTCAATCGCTTCGCAGAATAGTCGCCAGTGCAGCTCACTGCCCTCCAGCGTCCATTCTGTCGTCTGTATAGGCTCCCAGGGTCCTAATATAGTAACGAGAGCGTTTGCAGGGAAACGCACAATGATGCAAATAACGAAATAAATGCAAATTTCTCTTTTAAATAGTTTTTTATTATCATGTACTACCATTTTACAGGTCAATCGCTTCGCAGAATAGTCGCCAGTGCAGCTCACTGCCCTCCAGCGTCCATTCTGTCGTCTGTATAGGCTCCCAGGGTCCTAATATAGTAACGAGAGCGTTTGCAGGGAAACGCACAATAATGCAAATAACGAAATAAATGCAAATTTTCTCTTTTAAATAGTTTTTTATTATCATGTACTACCATTTTACAGGTCAATCGCTTCGCAGAATAGTCGCCAGTGCAGCTCACTGCCCTCCAGCGTCCATTCTGTCGTCTGTATAGGCTCCCAGGGTCCTAATATAGTAACGAGAGCGTTTGCAGGGAAACGCACAATGATGCAAATAACGAAATAAATGCAAATTTCTCTTTTAAATAGTTTTTTATTATCATGTACTACCATTTTACAGGTCAATCGCTTCGCAGAATAGTCGCCAGTGCAGCTCACTGCCCTCCAGCGTCCATTCTGTCGTCTGTATAGGCTCCCAGGGTCCTAATATAGTAACGAGAGCGTTTGCAGGGAAACGCACAATGATGCAAATAACGAAATAAATGCAAATTTCTCTTTTAAATAGTTTTTTATTATCATGTACTACCATTTTACAGGTCAATCGCTTCGCAGAATAGTCGCCAGTGCAGCTCACTGCCCTCCAGCGTCCATTCTGTCGTCTGTATAGGCTCCCAGGGTCCTAATATAGTAACGAGAGCGTTTGCAGGGAAACGCACAATGATGCAAATAACGAAATAAATGCAAATTTCTCTTTTAAATAGTTTTTTATTATCATGTACTACCATTTTACAGGTCAATCGCTTCGCAGACTAGTCGCCAGTGCAGCTCACTGCCCTCCAGCGTCCATTCTGTCGTCTGTATAGGCTCCCAGGGTCCTAATATAGTAACGAGAGCGTTTGCAGGGAAACGCACAATAATGCAAATAACGAAATAAATGCAAATTTCTCTTTAAAATAGTTTTTTATTATCATGTACTACCATTTTAGAGGTCAATCACTTCGCAGAATAGTCGCCAGTGCAGCTCACTGCCCTCCAGCGTCCATATTGTCGTCTGTATAGGCTCCCAGGGTCCTAATATAGTAACGAGAGCGTTTGCAGGGAAACGCACAATGATGCAAATAACGAAATAAATGCAAATTTCTCTTTTAAATAGTTTTTTATTATCATGTACTACCATTTTACAGGTCAATCGCTTCGCAGAATAGTCGCCAGTGCAGCTCACTGCCCTCCAGCGTCCATTCTGTCGTCTGTATAGGCTCCCAGGGTCCTAATATAATAACGAGAGCGTTTGCAGGGAAACGCACAATGATGCAAATAACGAAATAAATGCAAATTTCTCTTTTAAATAGTTTTTTATTATCATGTACTACCATTTTACAGGTCAATCGCTTCGCAGAATAGTCGCCAGTGCAGCTCACTGCCCTCCAGCGTCCATTCTGTCGTCTGTATAGGCTCCCAGGGTCCTAATATAGTAACGAGAGCGTTTGCAGGGAAACGCACAATGATGCAAATAACGAAATAAATGCAAATTTCTCTTTTAAATAGTTTTTTATTATCATGTACTACCATTTTACAGGTCAATCGCTTCGCAGAATAGTCGCCAGTGCAGCTCACTGCCCTCCAGCGTCCATTCTGTCGTCTGTATAGGCTCCCAGGGTCCTAATATAGTAACGAGAGCGTTTGCAGGGAAACGCACAATGATGCAAATAACGAAATAAATGCAAATTTCTCTTTTAAATAGTTTTTTATTATCATGTACTACCATTTTACAGGTCAATCGCTTCGCAGAATAGTCGCCAGTGCAGCTCACTGCCCTCCAGCGTCCATTCTGTCGTCTGTATAGGCTCCCAGGGTCCTAATATAGTAACGAGAGCGTTTGCAGGGAAACGCACAATAATGCAAATAACGAAATAAATGCAAATTTCTCTTTAAAATAGTTTTTTATTATCATGTACTACCATTTTACAGGTCAATCGCTTCGCAGAATAGTCGCCAGTGCAGCTCACTGCCCTCCAGCGTCCATTCTGTCGTCTGTATAGGCTCCCAGGGTCCTAATATAGTAACGAGAGCGTTTGCAGGGAAACGCACAATAATGCAAATAACGAAATAAATGCAAATTTCTCTTTTAAATAGTTTTTTATTATCATGTACTACCATTTTACAGGTCAATCGCTTCGCAGAATAGTCGCCAGTGCAGCTCACTGCCCTCCAGCGTCCATTCTGTCGTCTGTATAGGCTCCCAGGGTCCTAATATAGTAACGAGAGCGTTTGCAGGGAAACGCACAATAATGCAAATAACGAAATAAATGCAAATTTCTCTTTTAAATAGTTTTTTATTATCATGTACTACCATTTTACAGGTCAATCGCTTCGCAGAATAGTCGCCAGTGCAGCTCACTGCCCTCCAGCGTCCATTCTGTCGTCTGTATAGGCTCCCAGGGTCCTAATATAGTAACGAGAGCGTTTGCAGGGAAACGCACAATGATGCAAATAACGAAATAAATGCAAATTTCTCTTTTAAATAGTTTTTTATTATCATGTACTACCATTTTACAGGTCAATCGCTTCGCAGAATAGTCGCCAGTGCAGCTCACTGCCCTCCAGCGTCCATTCTGTCGTCTGTATAGGCTCCCAGGGTCCTAATATAGTAACGAGAGCGTTTGCAGGGAACGCACAATGATGCAAATAACGAAATAAATGCAAATTTCTCTTTTAAATAGTTTTTTATTATCATGTACTACCATTTTACAGGTCAATCGCTTCGCAGAATAGTCGCCAGTGCAGCTCACTGCCCTCCAGCGTCCATTTCTGTCGTCTGTATAGGGCTCCCAGGGTCCTAATATAGTAACGAGAGCGTTTGCAGGGAAACGCACAATAATGCAAATAACGAAATAAATGCAAATTTCTCTTTAAAAATAGTTTTTTATTATCATGTACTACCATTTTAGAGGTCAATCACTTCGCAGAATAGTCGCCAGTGCAGCTCACTGCCCTCCAGCGTCCATTCTGTCGTCTGTATAGGCTCCCAGGGTCCTAATATAGTAACGAGAGCGTTTGCAGGGAAACGCACAATAATGCAAATAACGAAATAAATGCAAATTTCTCTTTAAAATAGTTTTTTATTATCATGTACTACCATTTTAGAGGTCAATCACTTCGCAGAATAGTCGCCAGTGCAGCTCACTGCCCTCCAGC
Source organism: Locusta migratoria (assembly GCA_026315105.1). Classification (NCBI taxonomy): domain Eukaryota; kingdom Metazoa; phylum Arthropoda; class Insecta; order Orthoptera; family Acrididae; genus Locusta; species Locusta migratoria. The sequence continues at coordinate 61,119 of JAOYRU010001007.1, forward strand.
GTCCATATTGTCGTCTGTATAGGCTCCCAGGGTCCTAATATAGTAACGAGAGCGTTTGCAGGGAAACGCACAATGATGCAAATAACGAAATAAATGCAAATTTCTCTTTAAAATAGTTTTTTATTATCATGTACTACCATTTTACAGGTCAATCGCTTCGCAGACTAGTCGCCAGTGCAGCTCACTGCCCTCCAGCGTCCATTCTGTCGTCTGTATAGGCTCCCAGGGTCCTAATATAGTAACGAGAGCGTTTGCAGGGAAACGCACAATGATGCAAATAACGAAATAAATGCATATTTCTCTTTAAAATAGTTTTTTATTATCATGTACTACCATTTTACAGGTCAATCGCTTCGCAGAATAGTCGCCAGTGCAGCTCACTGCCCTCCAGCGTCCATTCTGTCGTCTGTATAGGCTCCCAGGGTCCTAATATAGTAACGAGAGCGTTTGCAGGGAAACGCACAATAATGCAAATAACGAAATAAATGCAAATTTCTCTTTTAAATAGTTTTTTATTATCATGTACTACCATTTTACAGGTCAATCGCTTCGCAGAATAGTCGCCAGTGCAGCTCACTGCCCTCCAGCGTCCATTCTGTCGTCTGTATAGGCTCCCAGGGTCCTAATATAGTAACGAGAGCGTTTGCAGGGAAACGCACAATAATGCAAATAACGAAATAAATGCAAATTTCTCTTTTAAATAGTTTTTTATTATCATGTACTACCATTTTACAGGTCAATCGCTTCGCAGAATAGTCGCCAGTGCAGCTCACTGCCCTCCAGCGTCCATTCTGTCGTCTGTATAGGCTCCCAGGGTCCTAATATAGTAACGAGAGCGTTTGCAGGGAAACGCACAATGATGCAAATAACGAAATAAATGCAAATTTCTCTTTTAAATAGTTTTTTATTATCATGTACTACCATTTTACAGGTCAATCGCTTCGCAGAATAGTCGCCAGTGCAGCTCACTGCCCTCCAGCGTCCATTCTGTCGTCTGTATAGGCTCCCAGGGTCCTAATATAGTAACGAGAGCGTTTGCAGGGAAACGCACAATGATGCAAATAACGAAATAAATGCAAATTTCTCTTTTAAATAGTTTTTTATTATCATGTACTACCATTTTACAGGTCAATCGCTTCGCAAAATACTCGCCAGTGCAGCTCACTGCCCTCCAGCGTCCATTCTGTCGTCTGTATAGGCTCCCAGGGTCCTAATATAGTAACGAGAGCGTTTGCAGGGAAACGCACAATAATGCAAATAACGAAATAAATGCAAATTTCTCTTTAAAATAGTTTTTTATTATCATGTACTACCATTTTAGAGGTCAATCACTTCGCAGAATAGTCGCCAGTGCAGCTCACTGCCCTCCAGCGTCCATTCTGTCGTCTGTATAGGCTCCCAGGGTCCTAATATAGTAACGAGAGCGTTTGCAGGGAAACGCACAATAATGCAAATAACGAAATAAATGCAAATTTCTCTTTAAAATAGTTTTTTATTATCATGTACTACCATTTTAGAGGTCAATCACTTCGCAGAATAGTCGCCAGTGCAGCTCACTGCCCTCCAGCGTCCATATTGTCGTCTGTATAGGCTCCCAGGGTCCTAATATAGTAACGAGAGCGTTTGCAGGGAAACGCACAATGATGCAAATAACGAAATAAATGCAAATTTCTCTTTAAAATAGTTTTTTATTATCATGTACTACCTTTTTACAGGTCAATCGCTTCGCAGACTAGTCGCCAGTGCAGCTCACTGCCCTCCAGCGTCCATTCTGTCGTCTGTATAGGCTCCCAGGGTCATAATATAGTAACGAGAGCGTTTGCAGGGAAACGCACAATGATGCAAATAACGAAATAAATGCATATTTCTCTTTAAAATAGTTTTTTATTATCATGTACTACCATTTTACAGGTCAATCGCTTCGCAGACTAGTCGCCAGTGCAGCTTACTGCTCTCCAGCGTCCATATTGTCGTCTGTATAGGCCCCCAGGGTCCTTATATAGTAATGAGAGCGTTTGCAGGGAAACGCACAATAATGCAAATAACGAAATAAATGCAAATTTCTCTTTTAAATAGTTTTTTATTATCATGTACTACCATTTTAGAGGTCAATCACTTCGCAGAATAGTCGCCAGTGCAGCTCACTGCCCTCCAGCGTCCATATTGTCGTCTGTATAGGCTCCCAGGGTCCTAATATAGTAACGAGAGCGTTTGCAGGGAAACGCACAATGATGCAAATAACGAAATAAATGCATATTTCTCTTTAAAATAGTTTTTTATTATCATGTACTACCATTTTACAGGTCAATCGCTTCGCAGACTAGTCGCCAGTGCAGCTCACTGCCCTCCAGCGTCCATATTGTCGTCTGTATAGGCTCCCAGGGTCCTAATATAGTAACGAGAGCGTTTGCAGGGAAACGCACAATAATGCAAATAACGAAATAAATGCAAATTTCTCTTTTAAATAGTTTTTTATTATCATGTACTACCATCTTAGAGGTCAATCACTTCGCAGAATAGTCGCCAGTGCAGCTCACTGCCCTCCAGCGTCCATATTGTCGTCTGTATAGGCTCCCAGGGTCCTTACGTAGTAGTGAGAGCGTCTGCAGGGAAACGCACAATAATGCAAATAACGAAATAAATGCAAATTTCTCTTTTAAATAGTTTTTTATTATCATGTACTACCATTTTAGAGGTCAATCACTTCGCAGAATAGTCGCCAGTGCAGCTCACTGCCCTCCAGCGTCCATATTGTCGTCTGTATAGGCTCCCAGGGTCCTTACGTAGTAGTGAGAGCGTCTGCAGGGAAACGCACAATAATGCAAATAACGAAATAAATGCAAATTTCTCTTTAAAATAGTTTTTTATTATCATGTACTACCATTTTAGAGGTCAATCACTTCGCAGAATAGTCGCCAGTGCAGCTCACTGCCCTCCAGCGTCCATATTGTCGTCTGTATAGGCTCCCAGGGTCCTTACGTAGTAGTGAGAGCGTCTGCAGGGAAACGCACAATAATGCAAATAACGAAATAAATGCAAATTTCTCTTTAAAATAGTTTTTTATTATCATGTACTACCATTTTAGAGGTCAATCACTTCGCAGAATAGTCGCCAGTGCAGCTCACTGCCCTCCAGCGTCCATATTGTCGTCTGTATAGGCTCCCAGGGTCCTTACGTAGTAGTGAGAGCGTCTGCAGGGAAACGCACAATAATGCAAATAACGAAATAAATGCAAATTTCTCTTTAAAATAGTTTTTTATTATCATGTACTACCATTTTAGAGGTCAATCACTTCGCAGAATAGTCGCCAGTGCAGCTCACTGCCCTCCAGCGTCCATATTGTCGTCTGTATAGGCTCCCAGGGTCCTTACGTAGTAGTGAGAGCGTCTGCAGGGAAACGCACAATAATGCAAATAACGAAATAAATGCAAATTTCTCTTTTAAATAGTTTTTTATTATCATGTACTACCATTTTAGAGGTCAATCACTTCGCAGAATAGTCGCCAGTGCAGCTCACTGCCCTCCAGCGTCCATATTGTCGTCTGTATAGGCTCCCAGGGTCCTAATATAGTAACGAGAGCGTTTGCAGGGAAACGCACAATGATGCAAATAACGAAATAAATGCATATTTCTCTTTAAAATAGTTTTTTATTATCATGTACTACCATTTTACAGGTCAATCGCTTCGCAGACTAGTCGCCAGTGCAGCTCACTGCCCTCCAGCGTCCATATTGTCGTCTGTATAGGCTCCCAGGGTCCTAATATAGTAACGAGAGCGTTTGCAGGGAAACGCACAATAATGCAAATAACGAAATAAATGCAAATTTCTCTTTTAAATAGTTTTTTATTATCATGTACTACCATTTTAGAGGTCAATCACTTCGCAGAATAGTCGCCAGTGCAGCTCACTGCCCTCCAGCGTCCATATTGTCGTCTGTATAGGCTCCCAAGGTCCTTACGTAGTAGTGAGAGCGTCTGCAGGTAAACGCACAATAATGCAAATAACGAAATAAATGCAAATTTCTCTTTTAAATAGTTTTTTATTATCATGTACTACCATTTTAGAGGTCAATCACTTCGCAGAATAGTCGCCAGTGCAGCTCACTGCCCTCCAGCGTCCATATTGTCGTCTGTATAGGCTCCCAGGGTCCTTACGTAGTAGTGAGAGCGTCTGCAGGGAAACGCACAATAATGCAAATAACGAAATAAATGCAAATTTCTCTTTTAAATAGTTTTTTATTATCATGTACTACCAATTTAGAGGTCAATCACTTCGCAGAATAGTCGCCAGTGCAGCTCACTGCCCTCCAGCGTCCATATTGTCGTCTGTATAGGCTCCCAGGGTCCTTACGTAGTAGTGAGAGCGTCTGCAGGGAAACGCACAATAATGCAAATAACGAAATAAATGCAAATTTCTCTTTAAAATAGTTTTTTATTATCATGTACTACCATTTTAGAGGTCAATCACTTCGCAGAATAGTCGCCAGTGCAGCTCACTGCCCTCCAGCGTCCATATTGTCGTCTGTATAGGCTCCCAGGGTCCTTACGTAGTAGTGAGAGCGTCTGCAGGGAAACGCACAATAATGCAAATAACGAAATAAATGCAAATTTCTCTTTAAAATAGTTTTTTATTATCATGTACTACCATTTTAGAGGTCAATCACTTCGCAGAATAGTCGCCAGTGCAGTTCACTGCCCTCCAGCGTCCATATTGTCGTCTGTATAGGCTCCCAGGGTCCTTACGTAGTAGTGAGAGCGTCTGCAGGGAAACGCACAATAATGCAAATAACGAAATAAATGCAAATTTCTCTTTAAAATAGTTTTTTATTATCATGTACTACCATTTTAGAGGTCAATCACTTCGCAGAATAGTCGCCAGTGCAGCTCACTGCCCTCCAGCGTCCATATTGTCGTCTCTATAGGCTCCCAGGGTCCTTACGTAGTAGTGAGAGCGTCTGCAGGGAAACGCACAATAATGCAAATAACGAAATAAATGCAAATTTCTCTTTTAAATAGTTTTTTATTATCATGTACTACCATTTTAGAGGTCAATCACTTCGCAGAATAGTCGCCAGTGCAGCTCACTGCCCTCCAGCGTCCATATTGTCGTCTGTATAGGCTCCCAGGGTCCTAATATAGTAACGAGAGCGTTTGCAGGGAAACGCACAATGATGCAAATAACGAAATAAATGCATATTTCTCTTTAAAATAGTTTTTTATTATCATGTACTACCATTTTACAGGTCAATCGCTTCGCAGACTAGTCGCCAGTGCAGCTCACTGCCCTCCAGCGTCCATATTGTCGTCTGTATAGGCTCCCAGGGTCCTAATATAGTAACGAGAGCGTTTGCAGGGAAACGCACAATAATGCAAATAACGAAATAAATGCAAATTTCTCTTTTAAATAGTTTTTTATTATCATGTACTACCATTTTAGAGGTCAATCACTTCGCAGAATAGTCGCCAGTGCAGCTCACTGCCCTCCAGCGTCCATATTGTCGTCTGTATAGGCTCCCAGGGTCCTTACGTAGTAGTGAGAGCGTCTGCAGGGAAACGCACAATAATGCAAATAACGAAATAAATGCAAATTTCTCTTTTAAATAGTTTTTTATTATCATGTACTACCATTTTAGAGGTCAATCACTTCGCAGAATAGTCGCCAGTGCAGCTCACTGCCCTCCAGCGTCCATATTGTCGTCTGTATAGGCTCCCAGGGTCCTTACGTAGTAGTGAGAGCGTCTGCAGGGAAACGCACAATAATGCAAATAACGAAATAAATGCAAATTTCTCTTTTAAATAGTTTTTTATTATCATGTACTACCATTTTAGAGGTCAATCACTTCGCAGAATAGTCGCCAGTGCAGCTCACTGCCCTCCAGCGTCCATATTGTCGTCTGTATAGGCTCCCAGGGTCCTTACGTAGTAGTGAGAGCGTCTGCAGGGAAACGCACAATAATGCAAATAACGAAATAAATGCAAATTTCTCTTTAAAATAGTTTTTTATTATCATGTACTACCATTTTAGAGGTCAATCACTTCGCAGAATAGTCGCCAGTGCAGCTCACTGCCCTCCAGCGTCCATATTGTCGTCTGTATAGGCTCCCAGGGTCCTTACGTAGTAGTGAGAGCGTCTGCAGGGAAACGCACAATAATGCAAATAACGAAATAAATGCAAATTTCTCTTTTAAATAGTTTTTTATTATCATGTACTACCATTTTAGAGGTCAATCACTTCGCAGAATAGTCGCCAGTGCAGTTCACTGCCCTCCAGCGTCCATATTGTCGTCTGTATAGGCTCCCAGGGTCCTTACGTAGTAGTGAGAGCGTCTGCAGGGAAACGCACAATAATGCAAATAACGAAATAATGCAAATTTCTCTTTTAAATAGTTTTTTATTATCATGTACTACCATTTTAGAGGTCAATCACTTCGCAGAATAGTCGCCAGTGCAGCTCACTGCCCTCCAGCGTCCATATTGTCGTCTGTATAGGCTCCCAGGGTCCTTACGTAGTAGTGAGAGCGTCTGCAGGGAAACGCACAATAATGCAAATAACGAAATAAATGCAAATTTCTCTTTTAAATAGTTTTTTATTATCATGTACTACCATTTTAGAGGTCAATCACTTCGCAGAATAGTCGCCAGTGCAGCTCACTGCCCTCCAGCGTCCATATTGTCGTCTGTATAGGCTCCCAGGGTCCTTACGTAGTAGTGAGAGCGTCTGCAGGGAAACGCACAATAATGCAAATAACGAAATAAATGCAAATTTCTCTTTTAAATAGTTTTTTATTATCATTGTACTACCATTTTAGAGGTCAATCACTTCGCAGAATAGTCGCCAGTGCAGCTCACTGCCCTCCAGCGTCCATATTGTCGTCTGTATAGGCTCCCAGGGTCCTTACGTAGTAGTGAGAGCGTCTGCAGGGAAACGCACAATAATGCAAATAACGAAAGAAATGCAAATTTCTCTTTTAAATAGTTTTTTATTATCATGTACTACCATTTTAGAGTTCAATCACTTCGCAGAATAGTCGCCAGTGCAGCTCACTGCCCTCCAGCGTCCATATTGTCGTCTGTATAGGCTCCCAGGGTCCTTACGTAGTAGTGAGAGCGTCTGCAGGGAAACGCACAATAATGCAAATAACGAAATAAATGCAAATTTCTCTTTTAAATAGTTTTTTATTATCATGTACTACCATTTTAGAGGTCAATCACTTCGCAGAATAGTCGCCAGTGCAGCTCACTGCCCTCCAGCGTCCATATTGTCGTCTGTATAGGCTCCCAGGGTCCTTACGTAGTAGTGAGAGCGTCTGCAGGGAAACGCACAATAATGCAAATAACGAAAGAAATGCAAATTTCTCTTTTAAATAGTTTTTTATTATCATGTACTACCATTTTAGAGTTCAATCACTTCGCAGAATAGTCGCCAGTGCAGCTCACTGCCCTCCAGCGTCCATATTGTCGTCTGTATAGGCTCCCAGGGTCCTTACGTAGTAGTGAGAGCGTCTGCAGGGAAACGCACAATAATGCAAATAACGAAATAAATGCAAATTTCTCTTTTAAATAGTTTTTTATTATCATGTACTACCATTTTAGAGGTCAATCACTTCGCAGAATAGTCGCCAGTGCAGCTCACTGCCCTCCAGCGTCCATATTGTCGTCTGTATAGGCTCCCAGGGTCCTTACGTAGTAGTGAGAGCGTCTGCAGGGAAACGCACAATAATGCAAATAACGAAATAAATGCAAATTTCTCTTTTAAATAGTTTTTTATTATCATGTACTACCATTTTAGAGGTCAATCACTTCGCAGAATAGTCGCCAGTGCAGCTCACTGCCCTCCAGCGTCCATATTGTCGTCTGTATAGGCTCCCAGGGTCCTTACGTAGTAGTGAGAGCGTCTGCAGGGAAACGCACAATAATGCAAATAACGAAATAAATGCAAATTTCTCTTTTAAATAGTTTTTTATTATCATGTACTACCATTTTAGAGGTCAATCACTTCGCAGAATAGTCGCCAGTGCAGCTCACTGCCCTCCAGCGTCCATATTGTCGTCTGTATAGGCTCCCAGGGTCCTTACGTAGTAGTGAGAGCGTCTGCAGGGAAACGCACAATAATGCAAATAACGAAATAAATGCAAATTTCTCTTTTAAATAGTTTTTTATTATCATGTACTACCATTTTAGAGGTCAATCACTTCGCAGAATAGTCGCCAGTGCAGCTCACTGCCCTCCAGCGTCCATATTGTCGTCTGTATAGGCTCCCAGGGTCCTTACGTAGTAGTGAGAGCGTCTGCAGGGAAACGCACAATAATGCAAATAACGAAATAAATGCAAATTTCTCTTTTAAATAGTTTTTTATTATCATGTACTACCATTTTAGAGGTCAATCACTTCGCAGAATAGTCGCCAGTGCAGCTCACTGCCCTCCAGCGTCCATATTGTCGTCTGTATAGGCTCCCAGGGTCCTTACGTAGTAGTGAGAGCGTCTGCAGGGAAACGCACAATAATGCAAATAACGAAATAAATGCAAATTTCTCTTTTAAATAGTTTTTTATTATCATGTACTACCATTTTAGAGGTCAATCACTTCGCAGAATAGTCGCCAGTGCAGCTCACTGCCCTCCAGCGTCCATATTGTCGTCTGTATAGGCTCCCAGGGTCCTTACGTAGTAGTGAGAGCGTCTGCAGGGAAACGCACAATAATGCAAATAACGAAATAAATGCAAATTTCTCTTTTAAATAGTTTTTTATTATCATGTACTACCATTTTAGAGGTCAATCACTTCGCAGAATAGTCGCCAGTGCAGCTCACTGCCCTCCAGCGTCCATATTGTCGTCTGTATAGGCTCCCAGGGTCCTTACGTAGTAGTGAGAGCGTCTGCAGGGAAACGCACAATAATGCAAATAACGAAATAAATGCAAATTTCTCTTTTAAATAGTTTTTTATTATCATGTACTACCATTTTAGAGGTCAATCACTTCGCAGAATAGTCGCCAGTGCAGCTCACTGCCCTCCAGCGTCCATATTGTCGTCTGTATAGGCTCCCAGGGTCCTTACGTAGTAGTGAGAGCGTCTGCAGGGAAACGCACAATGATGCAAATAACGAAATAAATGCAAATTTCTCTTTTAAATAGTTTTTTATTATCATGTACTACCATTTTAGAGGTCAATCACTTCGCAGAATAGTCGCCAGTGCAGCTCACTGCCCTCCAGCGTCCATATTGTCGTCTGTATAGGCTCCCAGGGTCCTTACGTAGTAGTGAGAGCGTCTGCAGGGAAACGCACAATAATGCAAATAACGAAATAAATGCAAATTTCTCTTTTAAATAGTTTTTTATTATCATGTACTACCATTTTAGAGGTCAATCACTTCGCAGAATAGTCGCCAGTGCAGCTCACTGCCCTCCAGCGTCCATATTGTCGTCTGTATAGGCTCCCAGGGTCCTTACGTAGTAGTGAGAGCGTCTGCAGGGAAACGCACAATAATGCAAATAACGAAATAAATGCAAATTTCTCTTTTAAATAGTTTTTTATTATCATGTACTACCATTTTAGAGGTCAATCACTTCGCAGAATAGTCGCCAGTGCAGCTCACTGCCCTCCAGCGTCCATATTGTCGTCTGTATAGGCTCCCAGGGTCCTTACGTAGTAGTGAGAGCGTCTGCAGGGAAACGCACAATAATGCAAATAACGAAATAAATGCAAATTTCTCTTTTAAATAGTTTTTTATTATCATGTACTACCATTTTAGAGGTCAATCACTTCGCAGACTAGTCGCCAGTGCAGCTCACTGCCCTCCAGCGTCCATTCTGTCGTCTGTATAGGCTCCCAGGGTCCTAATATAGTAACGAGAGCGTTTGCAGGGAAACGCACAATGATGCAAATAACGAAATAAATGCAACTTTCTCTTTTAAATAGTTTTTTATTATCATGTACTACCATTTTAGAGGTCAATCACTTCGCAGAATAGACGCCAGTGCAGCTCACTGCCCTCCAGCGTCCATATTGTCGTCTGTATAGGCTCCCAGGGTCCTTACGTAGTAGTGAGAGCGTCTGCAGGGAAACGCACAATAATGCAAATAACGAAATAAATGCAAATTTCTCTTTTAAATAGTTTTTTATTATCATGTACTACCATTTTAGAGGTCAATCACTTCGCAGAATAGTCGCCAGTGCAGCTCACTGCCCTCCAGCGTCCATATTGTCGTCTGTATAGGCTCCCAGGGTCCTTACGTAGTAGTGAGAGCGTCTGCAGGGAAACGCACAATAATGCAAATAACGAAATAAATGCAAATTTCTCTTTTAAATAGTTTTTTATTATCATGTACTACCATTTTAGAGGTCAATCACTTCGCAGAATAGTCGCCAGTGCAGCTCACTGCCCTCCAGCGTCCATATTGTCGTCTGTATAGGCTCCCAGGGTCCTTACGTAGTAGTGAGAGCGTCTGCAGGGAAACGCACAATAATGCAAATAACGAAATAAATGCAAATTTCTCTTTTAAATAGTTTTTTATTATCATGTACTACCATTTTAGAGGTCAATCACTTCGCAGAATAGTCGCCAGTGCAGCTCACTGCCCTCCAGCGTCCATATTGTCGTCTGTATAGGCTCCCAGGGTCCTTACGTAGTAGTGAGAGCGTCTGCAGGGAAACGCACAATAATGCAAATAACGAAATAAATGCAAATTTCTCTTTTAAATAGTTTTTTATTATCATGTACTACCATTTTAGAGGTCAATCACTTCGCAGAATAGTCGCCAGTGCAGCTCACTGCCCTCCAGCGTCCATATTGTCGTCTGTATAGGCTCCCAGGGTCCTTACGTAGTAGTGAGAGCGTCTGCAGGGAAACGCACAATAATGCAAATAACGAAATAAATGCAAATTTCTCTTTTAAATAGTTTTTTATTATCATGTACTACCATTTTAGAGGTCAATCACTTCGCAGAATAGTCGCCAGTGCAGCTCACTGCCCTCCAGCGTCCATATTGTCGTCTGTATAGGCTCCCAGGGTCCTTACGTAGTAGTGAGAGCGTCTGCAGGGAAACGCACAATAATGCAAATAACGAAATAAATGCAAATTTCTCTTTTAAATAGTTTTTTATTATCATGTACTACCATTTTAGAGGTCAATCACTTCGCAGAATAGTCGCCAGTGCAGCTCACTGCCCTCCAGCGTCCATATTGTCGTCTGTATAGGCTCCCAGGGTCCTTACGTAGTAGTGAGAGCGTCTGCAGGGAAACGCACAATAATGCAAATAACGAAATAAATGCAAATTTCTCTTTAAAATAGTTTTTTATTATCATGTACTACCATTTTAGAGGTCAATCACTTCGCAGAATAGTCGCCAGTGCAGCTCACTGCCCTCCAGCGTCCATATTGTCGTCTGTATAGGCTCCCAGGGTCCTTACGTAGTAGTGAGAGCGTCTGCAGGGAAACGCACAATAATGCAAATAACGAAATAAATGCAAATTTCTCTTTAAAATAGTTTTTTATTATCATGTACTACCATTTTAGAGGTCAATCACTTCGCAGAATAGTCGCCAGTGCAGCTCACTGCCCTCCAGCGTCCATATTGTCGTCTGTATAGGCTCCCAGGGTCCTTACGTAGTAGTGAGAGCGTCTGCAGGGAAACGCACAATAATGCAAATAACGAAATAAATGCAAATTTCTCTTTAAAATAGTTTTTTATTATCATGTACTACCATTTTAGAGGTCAATCACTTCGCAGAATAGTCGCCAGTGCAGCTCACTGCCCTCCAGCGTCCATATTGTCGTCTGTATAGGCTCCCAGGGTCCTTACGTAGTAGTGAGAGCGTCTGCAGGGAAACGCACAATAATGCAAATAACGAAATAAATGCAAATTTCTCTTTAAAATAGTTTTTTATTATCATGTACTACCATTTTAGAGGTCAATCACTTCGCAGAATAGTCGCCAGTGCAGCTCACTGCCCTCCAGCGTCCATATTGTCGTCTGTATAGGCTCCCAGGGTCCTTACGTAGTAGTGAGAGCGTCTGCAGGGAAACGCACAATAATGCAAATAACGAAATAAATGCAAATTTCTCTTTAAAATAGTTTTTTATTATCATGTACTACCATTTTAGAGGTCAATCACTTCGCAGAATAGTCGCCAGTGCAGCTCACTGCCCTCCAGCGTCCATATTGTCGTCTGTATAGGCTCCCAGGGTCCTTACGTAGTAGTGAGAGCGTCTGCAGGGAAACGCACAATAATGCAAATAACGAAATAAATGCAAATTTCTCTTTTAAATAGTTTTTTATTATCATGTACTACCATTTTAGAGGTCAATCACTTCGCAGAATAGTCGCCAGTGCAGCTCACTGCCCTCCAGCGTCCATATTGTCGTCTGTATAGGCTCCCAGGGTCCTTACGTAGTAGTGAGAGCGTCTGCAGGGAAACGCACAATAATGCAAATAACGAAATAAATGCAAATTTCTCTTTAAAATAGTTTTTTATTATCATGTACTACCATTTTAGAGGTCAATCACTTCGCAGAATAGTCGCCAGTGCAGCTCACTGCCCTCCAGCGTCCATATTGTCGTCTGTATAGGCTCCCAGGGTCCTTACGTAGTAGTGAGAGCGTCTGCAGGGAAACGCACAATAATGCAAATAACGAAATAAATGCAAATTTCTCTTTTAAATAGTTTTTTATTATCATGTACTACCATTTTAGAGGTCAATCACTTCGCAGAATAGTCGCCAGTGCAGCTCACTGCCCTCCAGCGTCCATATTGTCGTCTGTATAGGCTCCCAGGGTCCTTACGTAGTAGTGAGAGCGTCTGCAGGGAAACGCACAATAATGCAAATAACGAAATAAATGCAAATTTCTCTTTTAAATAGTTTTTTATTATCATGTACTACCATTTTAGAGGTCAATCACTTCGCAGAATAGTCGCCAGTGCAGCTCACTGCCCTCCAGCGTCCATATTGTCGTCTGTATAGGCTCCCAGGGTCCTTACGTAGTAGTGAGAGCGTCTGCAGGGAAACGCACAATAATGCAAATAACGAAATAAATGCAAATTTCTCTTTAAAATAGTTTTTTATTATCATGTACTACCATTTTAGAGGTCAATCACTTCGCAGAATAGTCGCCAGTGCAGCTCACTGCCCTCCAGCGTCCATATTGTCGTCTGTATAGGCTCCCAGGGTCCTTACGTAGTAGTGAGAGCGTCTGCAGGGAAACGCACAATAATGCAAATAACGAAATAAATGCAAATTTCTCTTTAAAATAGTTTTTTATTATCATGTACTACCATTTTAGAGGTCAATCACTTCGCAGAATAGTCGCCAGTGCAGCTCACTGCCCTCCAGCGTCCATATTGTCGTCTGTATAGGCTCCCAGGGTCCTTACGTAGTAGTGAGAGCGTCTGCAGGGAAACGCACAATAATGCAAATAACGAAATAAATGCAAATTTCTCTTTAAAATAGTTTTTTATTATCATGTACTACCATTTTAGAGGTCAATCACTTCGCAGAATAGTCGCCAGTGCAGCTCACTGCCCTCCAGCGTCCATATTGTCGTCTGTATAGGCTCCCAGGGTCCTTACGTAGTAGTGAGAGCGTCTGCAGGGAAACGCACAATAATGCAAATAACGAAATAAATGCAAATTTCTCTTTTAAATAGTTTTTTATTATCATGTACTACCATTTTAGAGGTCAATCACTTCGCAGAATAGTCGCCAGTGCAGCTCACTGCCCTCCAGCGTCCATATTGTCGTCTGTATAGGCTCCCAGGGTCCTTACGTAGTAGTGAGAGCGTCTGCAGGGAAACGCACAATAATGCAAATAACGAAATAAATGCAAATTTCTCTTTTAAATAGTTTTTTATTATCATGTACTACCATTTTAGAGGTCAATCACTTCGCAGAATAGTCGCCAGTGCAGCTCACTGCCCTCCAGCGTCCATATTGTCGTCTGTATAGGCTCCCAGGGTCCTTACGTAGTAGTGAGAGCGTCTGCAGGGAAACGCACAATAATGCAAATAACGAAATAAATGCAAATTTCTCTTAAAAATAGTTTTTTATTATCATGTACTACCATTTTAGAGGTCAATCACTTCGCAGAATAGTCGCCAGTGCAGCTCACTGCCCTCCAGCGTCCATATTGTCGTCTGTATAGGCTCCCAGGGTCCTTACGTAGTAGTGAGAGCGTCTGCAGGGAAACGCACAATAATGCAAATAACGAAATAAATGCAAATTTCTCTTTAAAATAGTTTTTTATTATCATGTACTACCATTTTAGAGGTCAATCACTTCGCAGAATAGTCGCCAGTGCAGCTCACTGCCCTCCAGCGTCCATATTGTCGTCTGTATAGGCTCCCAGGGTCCTTACGTAGTAGTGAGAGCGTCTGCAGGGAAACGCACAATAATGCAAATAACGAAATAAATGCAAATTTCTCTTTAAAATAGTTTTTTATTATCATGTACTACCATTTTAGAGGTCAATCACTTCGCAGAATAGTCGCCAGTGCAGCTCACTGCCCTCCAGCGTCCATATTGTCGTCTGTATAGGCTCCCAGGGTCCTTACGTAGTAGTGAGAGCGTCTGCAGGGAAACGCACAATAATGCAAATAACGAAATAAATGCAAATTTCTCTTTTAAATAGTTTTTTATTATCATGTACTACCATTTTAGAGGTCAATCACTTCGCAGAATAGTCGCCAGTGCAGCTCACTGCCCTCCAGCGTCCATATTGTCGTCTGTATAGGCTCCCAGGGTCCTTACGTAGTAGTGAGAGCGTCTGCAGGGAAACGCACAATAATGCAAATAACGAAATAAATGCAAATTTCTCTTTAAAATAGTTTTTTATTATCATGTACTACCATTTTAGAGGTCAATCACTTCGCAGAATAGTCGCCAGTGCAGCTCACTGCCCTCCAGCGTCCATTCTGTCGTCTGTATAGGCTCCCAGGGTCCTTACGTAGTAGTGAGAGCGTCTGCAGGGAAACGCACAATAATGCAAATAACGAAATAAATGCAAATTTCTCTTTAAAATAGTTTTTTATTATCATGTACTACCATTTTAGAGGTCAATCACTTCGCAGAATAGTCGCCAGTGCAGCTCACTGCCCTCCAGCGTCCATATTGTCGTCTGTATAGGCTCCCAGGGTCCTTACGTAGTAGTGAGAGCGTCTGCAGGGAAACGCACAATAATGCAAATAACGAAATAAATGCAAATTTCTCTTTAAAATAGTTTTTTATTATCATGTACTACCATTTTAGAGGTCAATCACTTCGCAGAATAGTCGCCAGTGCAGCTCACTGCCCTCCAGCGTCCATTCTGTCGTCTGTATAGGCTCCCAGGGTCCTTACGTAGTAGTGAGAGCGTCTGCAGGGAAACGCACAATAATGCAAATAACGAAATAAATGCAAATTTCTCTTTAAAATAGTTTTTTATTATCATGTACTACCATTTTAGAGGTCAATCACTTCGCAGAATAGTCGCCAGTGCAGCTCACTGCCCTCCAGCGTCCATTCTGTCGTCTGTATAGGCTCCCAGGGTCCTTACGTAGTAGTGAGAGCGTCTGCAGGGAAACGCACAATAATGCAAATAACGAAATAAATGCAAATTTCTCTTTAAAATAGTTTTTTATTATCATGTACTACCATTTTAGAGGTCAATCACTTCGCAGAATAGTCGCCAGTGCAGCTCACTGCCCTCCAGCGTCCATTCTGTCGTCTGTATAGGCTCCCAGGGTCCTTACGTAGTAGTGAGAGCGTCTGCAGGGAAACGCACAATAATGCAAATAACGAAATAAATGCAAATTTCTCTTTAAAATAGTTTTTTATTATCATGGACTACCATTTTAGAGGTCAATCACTTCGCAGAATAGTCGCCAGTGCAGCTCACTGCCCTCCAGCGTCCATTCTGTCGTCTGTATAGGCTCCCAGGGTCCTTACGTAGTAGTGAGAGCGTCTGCAGGGAAACGCACAATAATGCAAATAACGAAATAAATGCAAATTTCTCTTTAAAATAGTTTTTTATTATCATGTACTACCATTTTAGAGGTCAATCACTTCGCAGAATAGTCGCCAGTGCAGCTCACTGCCCTCCAGCGTCCATATTGTCGTCTGTATAGGCTCCCAGGGTCCTTACGTAGTAGTGAGAGCGTCTGCAGGGAAACGCACAATAATGCAAATAACGAAATAAATGCAAATTTCTCTTTAAAATAGTTTTTTATTATCATGTACTACCATTTTAGAGGTCAATCACTTCGCAGAATAGTCGCCAGTGCAGCTCACTGCCCTCCAGCGTCCATATTGTCGTCTGTATAGGCTCCCAGGGTCCTTACGTAGTAGTGAGAGCGTCTGCAGGGAAACGCACAATAATGCAAATAACGAAATAAATGCAAATTTCTCTTTTAAATAGTTTTTTATTATCATGTACTACCATTTTAGAGGTCAATCACTTCGCAGAATAGTCGCCAGTGCAGCTCACTGCCCTCCAGCGTCCATTCTGTCGTCTGTATAGGCTCCCAGGGTCCTTACGTAGTAGTGAGAGCGTCTGCAGGGAAACGCACAATAATGCAAATAACGAAATAAATGCAAATTTCTCTTTAAAATAGTTTTTTATTATCATGTACTACCATTTTAGAGGTCAATCACTTCGCAGAATAGTCGCCAGTGCAGCTCACTGCCCTCCAGCGTCCATTCTGTCGTCTGTATAGGCTCCCAGGGTCCTTACGTAGTAGTGAGAGCGTCTGCAGGGAAACGCACAATAATGCAAATAACGAAATAAATGCAAATTTCTCTTTTAAATAGTTTTTTATTATCATGTACTACCATTTTAGAGGTCAATCACTTCGCAGAATAGTCGCCAGTGCAGCTCACTGCCCTCCAGCGTCCATATTGTCGTCTGTATAGGCTCCCAGGGTCCTTACGTAGTAGTGAGAGCGTCTGCAGGGAAACGCACAATAATGCAAATAACGAAATAAATGCAAATTTCTCTTTAAAATAGTTTTTTATTATCATGTACTACCATTTTAGAGGTCAATCACTTCGCAGAATAGTCGCCAGTGCAGCTCACTGCCCTCCAGCGTCCATATTGTCGTCTGTATAGGCTCCCAGGGTCCTTACGTAGTAGTGAGAGCGTCTGCAGGGAAACGCACAATAATGCAAATAACGAAATAAATGCAAATTTCTCTTTAAAATAGTTTTTTATTATCATGTACTACCATTTTAGAGGTCAATCACTTCGCAGAATAGTCGCCAGTGCAGCTCACTGCCCTCCAGCGTCCATTCTGTCGTCTGTATAGGCTCCCAGGGTCCTTACGTAGTAGTGAGAGCGTCTGCAGGGAAACGCACAATAATGCAAATAACGAAATAAATGCAAATTTCTCTTTAAAATAGTTTTTTATTATCATGTACTACCATTTTAGAGGTCAATCACTTCGCAGAATAGTCGCCAGTGCAGCTCACTGCCCTCCAGCGTCCATTCTGTCGTCTGTATAGGCTCCCAGGGTCCTTACGTAGTAGTGAGAGCGTCTGCAGGGAAACGCACAATAATGCAAATAACGAAATAAATGCAAATTTCTCTTTAAAATAGTTTTTTATTATCATGTACTACCATTTTAGAGGTCAATCACTTCGCAGAATAGTCGCCAGTGCAGCTCACTGCCCTCCAGCGTCCATATTGTCGTCTGTATAGGCTCCCAGGGTCCTTACGTAGTAGTGAGAGCGTCTGCAGGGAAACGCACAATAATGCAAATAACGAAATAAATGCAAATTTCTCTTTAAAATAGTTTTTTATTATCATGTACTACCATTTTAGAGGTCAATCACTTCGCAGAATAGTCGCCAGTGCAGCTCACTGCCCTCCAGCGTCCATATTGTCGTCTGTATAGGCTCCCAGGGTCCTTACGTAGTAGTGAGAGCGTCTGCAGGGAAACGCACAATAATGCAAATAACGAAATAAATGCAAATTTCTCTTTAAAATAGTTTTTTATTATCATGTACTACCATTTTAGAGGTCAATCACTTCGCAGAATAGTCGCCAGTGCAGCTCACTGCCCTCCAGCGTCCATATTGTCGTCTGTATAGGCTCCCAGGGTCCTTACGTAGTAGTGAGAGCGTCTGCAGGGAAACGCACAATAATGCAAATAACGAAATAAATGCAAATTTCTCTTTTAAATAGTTTTTTATTATCATGTACTACCATTTTAGAGGTCAATCACTTCGCAGAATAGTCGCCAGTGCAGCTCACTGCCCTCCAGCGTCCATATTGTCGTCTGTATAGGCTCCCAGGGTCCTTACGTAGTAGTGAGAGCGTCTGCAGGGAAACGCACAATAATGCAAATAACGAAATAAATGCAAATTTCTCTTTAAAATAGTTTTTTATTATCATGTACTACCATTTTAGAGGTCAATCACTTCGCAGAATAGTCGCCAGTGCAGCTCACTGCCCTCCAGCGTCCATATTGTCGTCTGTATAGGCTCCCAGGGTCCTTACGTAGTAGTGAGAGCGTCTGCAGGGAAACGCACAATAATGCAAATAACGAAATAAATGCAAATTTCTCTTTAAAATAGTTTTTTATTATCATGTACTACCATTTTAGAGGTCAATCACTTCGTCGCCAGTGCAGCTCACTGCCCTCCAGCGTCCATATTGTCGTCTGTATAGGCTCCCAGGGTCCTTACGTAGTAGTGAGAGCGTCTGCAGGGAAACGCACAATAATGCAAATAACGAAATAAATGCAAATTTCTCTTTTAAATAGTTTTTTATTATCATGTACTACCATTTTAGAGGTCAATCACTTCGCAGAATAGTCGCCAGTGCAGCTCACTGCCCTCCAGCGTCCATATTGTCGTCTGTATAGGCCTCCCAGGGTCCTTACGTAGTAGTGAGAGCGTCTGCAGGGAAACGCACAATAATGCAAATAACGAAATAAATGCAAATTTCTCTTTAAAATAGTTTTTTTATTATCATGTACTACCATTTTAGAGGTCAATCACTTCGCAGAATAGTCGCCAGTGCAGCTCACTGCCCTCCAGCGTCCATATTGTCGTCTGTATAGGCTCCCAGGGTCCTTACGTAGTAGTGAGAGCGTCTGCAGGGGAAACGCACAATAATGCAAATAACGAAATAAATGCAAATTTCTCTTTAAAATAGTTTTTTATTATCATGTACTACCATTTTAGAGGTCAATCACTTCGCAGAATAGTCGCCAGTGCAGCTCACTGCCCTCCAGCGTCCATATTGTCGTCTGTATAGGCTCCCAGGGTCCTTACGTAGTAGTGAGAGCGTCTGCAGGGAAACGCACAATAAATGCAAATAACGAAATAAATGCAAATTTCTCTTTTAAATAGTTTTTTATTATCATGTACTACCATTTTAGAGGTCAATCACTTCGCAGAATAGTCGCCAGTGCAGCTCACTGCCCTCCAGCGTCCATATTGTCGTCTGTATAGGCTCCCAGGGTCCTTACGTAGTAGTGGAGAGCGTCTGCAGGGAAACGCACAATAATGCAAATAACGAAATAAATGCAAATTTCTCTTTAAATAGTTTTTTATTATCATGTACTACCATTTTAGAGGTCAATCACTTCGCAGAATAGTCGCCCAGTGCAGCTCACTGCCCTCCAGCGTCCATTCTGTCGTCTGTATAGGCTCCCAGGGTCCTTACGTAGTAGTGAGAGCGTCTGCAGGGAAACGCACAATAATGCAAATAACGAAATAAATGCAAATTTCTCATTAAATAGTTTTTTATTATCATGTACTACCATTTTAGAGGTCAATCACTTCGCAGAATAGTCGCCAGTGCAGCTCACTGCCCTCCAGCGTCCATATTGTCGTCTGTATAGGCTCCCAGGGTCCTTACGTAGTAGTGAGAGCGTCTGCAGGGAAACGCACAATAATGCAAATAACGAAATAAATGCAAATTTCTCTTAAAATAGTTTTTTATTATCATGTACTACCATTTTAGAGGTCAATCACTTCGCAGAATAGTCGCCAGTGCAGCTCACTGCCCTCCAGTGTCCATTCTGTCGTCTGTATAGGCTCCCAGGGTCCCTTACGTAGTAGTGAGAGCGTCTGCAGGGAAACGCACAATAATGCAAATAACGAAATAAATGCAAATTTCTCTTAAAATAGTTTTTTATTATCATGTACTACCATTTTTAGAGGTCAATCACTTCGCAGAATAGTCGCCAGTGCAGCTCACTGCCCTCCAGCGTCCATTCTGTCGTCTGTATAGGCTCCAGGGTCCTTACGTAGTAGTGAGAGCGTCTGCAGGGAAACCGCACAATAATGCAAATAACGAAATAAATGCAAATTTCTCTTTAAAATAGTTTTTTATTATCATGTACTACCATTTTAGAGGTCAATCACTTCGCAGAATAGTCGCCAGTGCAGCTCACTGCCCTCCAGCGTCCATTCTGTCGTCTGTATAGGCTCCCAGGGTCCTTACGTAGTAGTGAGAGCGTCTGCAGGGAAACGCACAATAATGGCAAATAACGAAATAAATGCAAATTTCTCTTTAAAATAGTTTTTTATTATCATGTACTACCATTTTAGAGGTCAATCACTTCGCAGAATAGTCGCCAGTGCAGCTCACTGCCCTCCAGCGTCATTCTGTCGTCTGTATAGGCTCCCAGGGGTCCTTACGTAGTAGTGAGAGCGTCTGCAGGGAAACGCACAATAATGCAAATAACGAAATAAATGCAAATTTCTCTTTAAAATAGTTTTTTATTATCATGTACTACCATTTTAGAGGTCAATCACTTCGCAGAATAGTCGCCAGTGCAGCTCACTGCCCTCCAGCGTCCATATTGTCGTCTGTATAGGCTCCCAGGGTCCTTACGTAGTAGTGGAGAGCGTCTGCAGGGAAACGCACAATAATGCAAATAACGAAATAAATGCAAATTTCTCTTTTAAATAGTTTTTTATTATCATGTACTACCATTTTAGAGGTCAATCACTTCGCAGAATAGTCGCCAGTGCAGCTCACTGCCCTCCAGCGTCCATTCTGTCGTCTGTATAGGCTCCCAGGGTCCTTACGTAGTAGTGAGAGCGTCTGCAGGGAAACGCACAATAATGCAAATAACGAAATAAATGCAAATTTCTCTTTAAAATAGTTTTTTTATTATCATGTACTACCATTTTAGAGGTCAATCACTTCGCAGAATAGGTCGCCAGTGCAGCTCACTGCCCTCCAGCGTCCATTCTGTCGTCTGTATAGGCTCCCAGGGTCCTTACGTAGTAGTGAGAGCGTCTGCAGGGAAACGCACAATAATGCAAATAACGAAATAAATGCAAATTTCTCTTTAAAATAGTTTTTTATTATCATGTACTACCATTTTAGAGGTCAATCACTTCGCAGAATAGTCGCCAGTGC
Source organism: Locusta migratoria (assembly GCA_026315105.1). Taxonomy (NCBI): domain Eukaryota; kingdom Metazoa; phylum Arthropoda; class Insecta; order Orthoptera; family Acrididae; genus Locusta; species Locusta migratoria. The sequence continues at coordinate 82,465 of JAOYRU010001007.1, forward strand.
AGCTCACTGCCCTCCAGCGTCCATATTGTCTTCTGTATAGGCTCCCATGGTCCTTACGTAGTAGTGAGAGCGTCTGCAGGGAAACGCACAATAATGCAAATAACGAAATAAATGCAAATTTCTCTTTAAAATAGTTTTTTATTACCATGTACTACCATTTTAGAGGTCAATCACTTCGCAGAATAGTCGCCAGTGCAGCTCACTGCCCTCCAGCGTCCATTCTGTCGTCTGTATAGGCTCCCAGGGTCCTTACGTAGTAGTGAGAGCGTCTGCAGGGGAAACGCACAATAATGCAAATAACGAAATAAATGCAAATTTCTCTTTTAAATAGTTTTTTATTATCATGTACTACCATTTTAGAGGTCAATCACTTCGCAGAATAGTCGCCAGTGCAGCCTCACTGCCCTCCAGCGTCCATTCTGTCGTCTGTATAGGCTCCCAGGGTCCTTACGTAGTAGTGAGAGCGTCTGCAGGGAACGCACAATAATGCAAATAACGAAATAAATGCAAATTTCTCTTTAAAATAGTTTTTATTATCATGTACTACCATTTTAGAGGTCAATCACTTCGCAGAATAGTCGCCAGTGCAGCTCACTGCCCTCCAGCGTCCATATTGTCGTCTGTATAGGCTCCCAGGGTCCTTACGTAGTAGTGAGAGCGTCTGCAGGGAAACGCACAATAATGCAAATAACGAAATAAATGCAAATTTCTCTTTTAAATAGTTTTTTATTATCATGTACTACCATTTTAGAGGTCAATCACTTCGCAGAATAGTCGCCAGTGCAGCTCACTGCCCTCCAGCGTCCATTCTGTCGTCTGTATAGGCTCCCAGGGTCCTTACTTAGTAAGTTGAGAGCGTCTGCAGGGAAACGCACAATAATGCAAATAACGAATAAATGCAAATTTCTCTTTAAAATAGTTTTTTATTATCATGTACTACCATTTTAGAGGTCAATCACTTCGCAGAATAGTCGCCAGTGCAGCTCACTGCCTTCCAGCGTCCATATTGTCGTCTGTATAGGCTCCCAGGGTCCTTACGTAGTAGTGAGAGCGTCTGCAGGGAAACGCACAATAATGCAAATAACGAAATAAATGCAAATTTCTCTTTTAAATAGTTTTTTATTATCATGTACTACCATTTTAGAGGTCAATCACTTCGCAGAATAGTCGCCAGTGCAGCTCACTGCCCTCCAGCGTCCATATTGTCGTCTGTATAGGCTCCCAGGGTCCTTACGTAGTAGTGAGAGCGTCTGCAGGGAAACGCACAATAATGCAAATAACGAAATAAATGCAAATTTCTCTTTAAAATAGTTTTTTATTATCATGTACTACCATTTTAGAGGTCAATCACTTCGCAGAATAGTCGCCAGTGCAGCTCACTGCCCTCCAGCGTCCATATTGGTCGTCTGTATAGGCTCCCAGGGTCCTTACGTAGTAGTGAGAGCGTCTGCAGGGAAACGCACAATAATGCCAAATAACGAAATAAATGCAAATTTCTCTTTAAATAGTTTTTTATTATCATGTACTACCATTTTAGAGGTCAATCACTTCGCAGAATAGTCGCCAGTGCAGCTCACTGCCCTCCAGCGTCCATTCTGTCGTCTGTATAGGCTCCCAGGGTCCTTACGTAGTAGTGAGAGCGTCTGCAGGGAAACGCACAATAATGCAAATAACGAAATAAATGCAAATTTCTCTTTAAAATAGTTTTTTATTATCATGTACTACCATTTTAGAGGTCAATCACTTCGCAGAATAGTCGCCAGTGCAGCTCACTGCCCCTCCAGCGTCCATATTGTCGTCTGTATAGGCTCCCAGGGTCCTTACGTAGTAGTGAGAGCGTCTGCAGGGAAACGCACAATAATGCAAATAACGAAATAAATGCAAATTTCTCTTTAAAATAGTTTTTTATTATCATTTACTACCATTTTAGAGGTCAATCACTTCGCAGAATAGTCGCCAGTGCAGCTCACTGCCCTCCAGCGTCCATTCTGTCGTCTGTATAGGCTCCCAGGGTCCTTACGTAGTAGTGAGAGCGTCTGCAGGGAAACGCACAATAATGCAAATAACGAAATAAATGCAAATTTCTCTTTTAAATAGTTTTTTATTATCATGTACTACCATTTTAGAGGTCAATCACTTCGCAGAATAGTCGCCAGTGCAGCTCACTGCCCTCCAGCGTCCATATTGTCGTCTGTATAGGCTCCCAGGGTCCTTACGTAGTAGTGAGAGCGTCTGCAGGGAAACGCACAATAATGCAAATAACGAAATAAATGCAAATTTCTCTTTTAAATAGTTTTTTATTATCATGTACTACCATTTTAGAGGTCAATCACTTCGCAGAATAGTCGCCAGTGCAGCTCACTGCCCTCCAGCGTCCATTCTGTCGTCTGTATAGGCTCCCAGGGTCCTTACGTAGTAGTGAGAGCGTCTGCAGGGAAACGCACAATAATGCAAATAACGAAATAAATGCAAATTTCTCTTTTTAAATAGTTTTTTATTATCATGTACTACCATTTTAGAGGTCAATCACTTCGCAGAATAGTCGCCAGTGCAGCTCACTGCCCTCCAGCGTCCATTCTGTCGTCTGTATAGGCTCCCAGGGTCCTTACGTAGTAGTGAGAGCGTCTGCAGGGAAACGCACAATAATGCAAATAACGAAATAAATGCAAATTTCTCTTTAAAATAGTTTTTTATTATCATGTACTACCATTTTAGAGGTCAATCACTTCGCAGAATAGTCGCCAGTGCAGCTCACTGCCCTCCAGCGTCCATTCTGTCGTCTGTATAGGCTCCCAGGGTCCTTACGTAGTAGTGAGAGCGTCTGCAGGGAAACGCACAATAATGCAAATAACGAAATAAATGCAAATTTCTCTTTTAAATAGTTTTTTATTATCATGTACTACCATTTTAGAGGTCAATCACTTCGCAGAATAGTCGCCAGTGCAGCTCACTGCCCTCCAGCGTCCATATTGTCGTCTGTATAGGCTCCCAGGGTCCTTACGTAGTAGTGAGAGCGTCTGCAGGGAAACGCACAATAATGCAAATAACGAAATAAATGCAAATTTCTCTTTAAAATAGTTTTTTTATTATCATGTACTACCATTTTAGAGGTCAATCACTTCGCAGAATAGTCGCCAGTGCAGCTCACTGCCCCTCCAGGCGTCCATATTGGTCGTCTGTATAGGCTCCCAGGGTCCTTACGTAGTAGTGAGAGCGTCTGCAGGGAAACGCACAATAATGCAAATAACGAAATAATGCAAATTTCTCTTTAAAATAGTTTTTTATTATCATGTACTACCATTTTAGAGGTCAATCACTTCGCAGAATAGTCGCCAGTGCAGCTCACTGCCCTCCAGCGTCCATATTGTCGTCTTTATAGGCTCCCAGGGTCCTTACGTAGTAGTGAGAGCGTCTGCAGAGGAAACGCACAATAATGCAAATAACGAAATAAATGCAAATTTCTCTTTAAAATAGTTTTTTTATTATCATGTACTACCATTTTAGAGGTCAATCACTTCGCAGAATAGTCGCCAGTGCAGCTCACTGCCCTCCAGCGTCCATATTGTCGTCTGTATAGGCTCCCAGGGTCCTTACGTAGTAGTGAGAGCGTCTGCAGGGAAACGCACAATAATGCAAATAACGAAATAAATGCAAATTTCTCTTTAAAATAGTTTTTTATTATCATGTACTACCATTTTAGAGGTCAATCACTCGCAGAATAGTCGCCAGTGCAGCTCACTGCCCTCCAGCGTCCATATTGTCGTCTGTATAGGCTCCCAGGGTCCTTACGTAGTAGTGAGAGCGTCTGCAGGGAAACGCACAATAATGCAAATAACGAAATAAATGCAAATTTCTCTTTAAAATAGTTTTTTATTATCATGTACTACCATTTTAGAGGTCAATCACTTCGCAGAATAGTCCGCCAGTGCAGCTCACTGCCCTCCAGCGTCCATATTGTCGTCTGTATAGGCTCCCAGGGTCCTTACGTAGTAGTGAGAGCGTCTGCAGGGAAACGCACAATAATGCAAATAACGAAATAAATGCAAATTTCTCTTTAAATAGTTTTTTATTATCATGTACTACCATTTTAGAGGTCAATCACTTCGCAGAATAGTCGCCAGTGCAGCTCACTGCCCCTCCAGCGTCCATATTGTCGTCTGTATAGGCTCCCAGGGTCCTTACGTAGTAGTGAGAGCGTCTGCAGGGAAACGCACAATAATGCAAATAACGAAATAAATGCAAATTTCTCTTTAAAAATAGTTTTTTATTATCATGTACTACCATTTTAGAGGTCAATCACTTCGCAGAATAGTCGCCAGTGCAGCTCACTGCCCTCCAGCGTCCATTCTGTCGTCTGTATAGGCTCCCAGGGTCCTTACGTAGTAGTGAGAGCGTCTGCAGGGAAACGCACAATAATGCAAATAACGAAATAAATGCAAATTTCTCTTTAAAATAGTTTTTTATTATCATGTACTACCATTTTAGAGGTCAATCACTTCGCAGAATAGTCGCCAGTGCAGCTCACTGCCCTCCAGCGTCCATATTGTCGTCTGTATAGGCTCCCAGGGTCCTTACGTAGTAGTGAGAGCGTCTGCAGGAACGCACAATAATGCAAATAACGAAATAAATGCAAATTTCTCTTTAAAATAGTTTTTTATTATCATGTACTACCATTTTAGAGGTCAATCACTTCGCAGAATAGTCGCCAGTGCAGCTTACTGCCCTCCCAGCGTCCATTCTGTCGTCTGTATAGGCTCCCAGGGTCCTTACGTAGTAGTGAGAGCGTCTGCAGGGAAACGCACAATAATGCAAATAACGAAATAAATGCAAATTTCTCTTTAAAATAGTTTTTTATTATCATGTACTACCATTTTAGAGTCAATCAGCTTCGCAGAATAGTCGCCAGTGCAGCTCACTGCCCTCCAGCGTCCATATTGTCGTCTGTATAGGCTCCCAGGGTCCTTACGTAGTAGTGAGAGCGTCTGCAGGGAAACGCACAATAATGCAAATAACGAAATAAATGCAAATTTCTCTTTAAAATAGTTTTTTATTATCATGTACTACCATTTTAGAGGTCAATCACTTCGCAGAATAGTCGCCAGTGCAGCTCACTGCCCTCCAGCGTCCATATTGTCGTCTGTTATAGGCTCCCAGGGTCCTTACGTAGTAGTGAGAGCGTCTGCAGGGAAACGCACAATAATGCAAATAACGAAATAAATGCAAATTTCTCTTTTAAATAGTTTTTATTATCATGTACTACCATTTTAGAGGTCAATCACTTCGCAGAATAGTCGCCAGTGCAGCTCACTGCCCTCCGGCGTCCATATTGTCGTCTGTATAGGCTCCCAGGGTCCCTTACGTAGTAGTGAGAGCGTCTGCAGGGAAACGCACAATAATGCAAATAACGAAATAAATGCAAATTTCTCTTTAAAATAGTTTTTTATTATCATGTACTACCATTTTAGAGGTCAATCACTTCGCAGAATAGTCGCCAGTGCAGCTCACTGCCCTCCAGCGTCCATATTGTCGTCTGTATAGGCTCCCAGGGTCCTTACGTAGTAGTGAGAGCGTCTGCAGGGAAACGCACAATAATGCAAATAACGAAATAAATGCAAATTTCTCTTTAAAATAGTTTTTTATTATCATGTACTACCATTTTAGAGGTCAATCACTTCGCAGAATAGTCGCCAGTGCAGCTCACTGCCCTCCAGCGTCCATATTGTCGTCTGTATAGGCTCCCAGGGTCCTTACGTAGTAGTGAGAGCGTCTGCAGGGAAACGCACAATAATGCAAATAACGAAATAAATGCAAATTTCTCTTTTAAATAGTTTTTTATTATCATGTACTACCATTTTAGAGGTCAATCACTTCGCAGAATAGTCGCCAGTGCAGCTCACTGCCCTCCAGCGTCCATATTGTCGTCTGTATAGGCTCCCAGGGTCCTTACGTAGTAGTGAGAGCGTCTGCAGGGAAACGCACAATAATGCAAATAACGAAATAAATGCAAATTTCTCTTTTAAATAGTTTTTTATTATCATGTACTACCATTTTAGAGGTCAATCACTTCGCAGAATAGTCGCCAGTGCAGCTCACTGCCCTCCAGCGTCCATTCTGTCGTCTGTATAGGCTCCCAGGGTCCTTACGTAGTAGTGAGAGCGTCTGCAGGGAAACGCACAATAATGCAAATAACGAAATAAATGCAAATTACTCTTTAAAATAGTTTTTTATTATCATGTACTACCATTTTAGAGGTCAATCACTTCGCAGAATAGTCCGCCAGTGCAGCTCACTGCCTCCAGCGTCCATATTGTCGTCTGTATAGGCTCCCAGGGTCCTTACGTAGTAGTGAGAGCGTCTGCAGGGAAACGCCACAATAATGCAAATAACGAAATAAATGCAAATTTCTCTTTTAAATAGTTTTTTTATTATCATGTACTACCATTTTAGAGGTCAATCACTTCGCAGAATAGTCGCCAGTGCAGCTCACTGCCCTCCAGCGTCCATTCTGTCGTCTGTATAGGCTCCCAGGGTCCTTACGTAGTAGTGAGAGCGTCTGCAGGGAAACGCACAATAATGCAAATAACGAAATTAAATGCAAATTTCTCTTTAAATAGTTTTTTATTATCATGTACTACCATTTTAGAGGTCAATCACTTCGCAGAATAGTCCGCCAGTGCAGCTCACTGCCCTCCAGCGTCCATATTGTCGTCTGTATAGGCTCCAGGGTCCTTACGTAGTAGTTGAGAGCGTCTGCAGGGAAACGCACAATAATGCAAATAACGAAATAAATGCAAATTTCTCTTTTAAATAGTTTTTTATTATCATGTACTACCATTTTAGAGGTCAATCACTTCGCAGAATAGTCGCCAGTGCAGCTCACTGCCCTCCAGCGTCCATTCTGTCGTCTGTATAGGCTCCCAGGGTCCTTACGTAGTAGTGAGAGCGTCTGCAGGGAAACGCACAATAATGCAAATAACGAAATAAATGCAAATTTCTCTTTAAAATAGTTTTTTTATTATCATGTATTTTTTATTATCATGTACTACCATTTTAGAGGTCAATCACTTCGCAGAATAGTCGCCAGTGCAGCTCACTGCCCTCCAGCGTCCATATTGTCGTCTGTATAGGCTCCCAGGGTCCTTACGTAGTAGTGAGAGCGTCTGCAGGGAAACGCACAATAATGCAAATAACGAAATAAATGCAAATTTCTCTTTTAAATAGTTTTTTATTATCATGTACTACCATTTTAGAGGTCAATCACTTCGCAGAATAGTCGCCAGTGCAGCTCACTGCCCTCCAGCGTCCATATTGTCGTCTGTATAGGCTCCCAGGGTCCTTACGTAGTAGTGAGAGCGTCTGCAGGGAAACGCACAATAATGCAAATAACGAAATAAATGCAAATTTCTCTTTTAAATAGTTTTTTATTATCATGTACTACCATTTTAGAGGTCAATCACTTCGCAGAATAGTCGCCAGTGCAGCTCACTGCCCTCCAGCGTCCATATTGTCGTCTGTATAGGCTCCCAGGGTCCTTACGTAGTAGTGAGAGCGTCTGCAGGGAAACGCACAATAATGCAAATAACGAAATAAATGCAAATTTCTCTTTTAAATAGTTTTTTATTATCATGTACTACCATTTTAGAGGTCAATCACTTCGCAGAATAGTCGCCAGTGCAGCTCACTGCCCTCCAGCGTCCATATTGTCGTCTGTATAGGCTCCCAGGGTCCTTACGTAGTAGTGAGAGCGTCTGCAGGGAAACGCACAATAATGCAAATAACGAAATAAATGCAAATTTCTCTTTTAAATAGTTTTTTTATTATCATGTACTACCATTTTAGAGGTCAATCACTTCGCAGAATAGTCGCCAGTGCAGCTCACTGCCCTCCAGCGTCCATATTGTCGTCTGTATAGGCTCCCAGGGTCCTTACGTAGTAGTGAGAGCGTCTGCAGGGAAACGCACAATAATGCAAATAACGAAATAAATGCAAATTTCTCTTTTAAATAGTTTTTTATTATCATGTACTACCATTTTAGAGGTCAATCACTTCGCAGAATAGTCGCCAGTGCAGCTCACTGCCCTCCAGCGTCCAATATTGTCGTCTGTATAGGCTCCCAGGGTCCTTACGTAGTAGTGAGAGCGTCTGCAGGGAAACGCACAATAATGCAAATAACGAAATAAATGCAAATTTCTCTTTTAAATAGTTTTTTATTATCATGTACTACCATTTTAGAGGTCAATCACTTCGCAGAATAGTCGCCAGTGCAGCTCACTGCCCTCCCAGCGTCCATATTGTCGTCTGTATAGGCTCCCAGGGTCCTTACGTAGTAGTGAGAGCGTCTGCAGGGAAACGCACAATAATGCAAATAACGAAATAAATGCAAATTTCTCTTTTAAATAGTTTTTTATTATCATGTACTACCATTTTAGAGGTCAATCACTTCGCAGAATAGTCGCCAGTGCAGCTCACTGCCCTCCAGCGTCCATATTGTCGTCTGTATAGGCTCCCAGGGTCCTTACGTAGTAGTGAGAGCGTCTGCAGGGAAACGCACAATAATGCAAATAACGAAATAAATGCAAATTTCTCTTTTAAATAGTTTTTTATTATCATGTACTACCATTTTAGAGGTCAATCACTTCGCAGAATAGTCGCCAGTGCAGCTCACTGCCCTCCAGCGTCCATATTGTCGTCTGTATAGGCTCCCAGGGTCCTTACGTAGTAGTGAGAGCGTCTGCAGGGAAACGCACAATAATGCAAATAACGAAATAAATGCAAATTTCTCTTTTAAATAGTTTTTTATTATCATGTACTACCATTTTAGAGGTCAATCACTTCGCAGAATAGTCGCCAGTGCAGCTCACTGCCCTCCAGCGTCCATATTGTCGTCTGTATAGGCTCCCAGGGTCCTTACGTAGTAGTGAGAGCGTCTGCAGGGAAACGCACAATAATGCAAATAACGAAATAAATGCAAATTTCTCTTTTAAATAGTTTTTTATTATCATGTACTACCATTTTAGAGGTCAATCACTTCGCAGAATAGTCGCCAGTGCAGCTCACTGCCCTCCAGCGTCCATATTGTCGTCTGTATAGGCTCCCAGGGTCCTTACGTAGTAGTGAGAGCGTCTGCAGGGAAACGCACAATAATGCAAATAACGAAATAAATGCAAATTTCTCTTTTAAATAGTTTTTTATTATCATGTACTACCATTTTAGAGGTCAATCACTTCGCAGAATAGTCGCCAGTGCAGCTCACTGCCCTCCAGCGTCCATATTGTCGTCTGTATAGGCTCCCAGGGTCCTTACGTAGTAGTGAGAGCGTCTGCAGGGAAACGCACAATAATGCAAATAACGAAATAAATGCAAATTTCTCTTTTAAATAGTTTTTTATTATCATGTACTACCATTTTAGAGGTCAATCACTTCGCAGAATAGTCGCCAGTGCAGCTCACTGCCCTCCAGCGTCCATATTGTCGTCTGTATAGGCTCCCAGGGTCCTTACGTAGTAGTGAGAGCGTCTGCAGGGAAACGCACAATAATGCAAATAGCGAAATAAATGCAAATTTCTCTTTTAAATAGTTTTTTATTATCATGTACTACCATTTTAGAGGTCAATCACTTCGCAGAATAGTCGCCAGTGCAGCTCACTGCCCTCCAGCGTCCATTCTGTCGTCTGTATAGGCTCCCAGGGTCCTAATATAGTAACGAGAGCGTTTGCAGGGAAACGCACAATGATGCAAATAACGAAATAAATGCAAATTTCTCTTTTAAATAGTTTTTTATTATCATGTACTACCATTTTAGAGGTCAATCACTTCGCAGAATAGTCGCCAGTGCAGCTCACTGCCCTCCAGCGTCCATATTGTCGTCTGTATAGGCTCCCAGGGTCCTTACGTAGTAGTGAGAGCGTCTAAAGGGAAACGCACAATAATGCAAATAACGAAATAAATGCAAATTTCTCTTTTAAATAGTTTTTTATTATCATGTACTACCATTTTAGAGGTCAATCACTTCGCAGAATAGTCGCCAGTGCAGCTCACTGCCCTCCAGCGTCCATATTGTCGTCTGTATAGGCTCCCAGGGTCCTTACGTAGTAGTGAGAGCGTCTGCAGGGAAACGCACAATAATGCAAATAACGAAATAAATGCAAATTTCTCTTTTAAATAGTTTTTTATTATCATGTACTACCATTTTAGAGGTCAATCACTTCGCAGAATAGTCGCCAGTGCAGCTCACTGCCCTCCAGCGTCCATATTGTCGTCTGTATAGGCTCCCAGGGTCCTTACGTAGTAGTGAGAGCGTCTGCAGGGAAACGCACAATAATGCAAATAACGAAATAAATGCAAATTTCTCTTTTAAATAGTTTTTTATTATCATGTACTACCATTTTAGAGGTCAATCACTTCGCAGAATAGTCGCCAGTGCAGCTCACTGCCCTCCAGCGTCCATATTGTCGTCTGTATAGGCTCCCAGGGTCCTTACGTAGTAGTGAGAGCGTCTGCAGGGAAACGCACAATAATGCAAATAACGAAATAAATGCAAATTTCTCTTTTAAATAGTTTTTTATTATCATGTACTACCATTTTAGAGGTCAATCACTTCGCAGAATAGTCGCCAGTGCAGCTCACTGCCCTCCAAGCGTCCATATTGTCGTCTGTATAGGCTCCCAGGGTCCTTACGTAGTAGTGAGAGCGTCTGCAGGGAAACGCACAATAATGCAAATAACGAAATAAATGCAAATTTCTTTTTTAAATAGTTTTTTATTATCATGTACTACCATTTTAGAGGTCAATCACTTCGCAGAATAGTCGCCAGTGCAGCTCACTGCCCTCCAGCGTCCATTCTGTCGTCTGTATAGGCTCCCAGGGTCCTTACGTAGTAGTGAGAGCGTCTGCAGGGAAACGCACAATAATGCAAATAACGAAATAAATGCAAATTTCTCTTTTAAATAGTTTTTTATTATCATGTACTACCATTTTAGAGGTCAATCACTTCGCAGAATAGTCGCCAGTGCAGCTCACTGCCCTCCAGCGTCCATATTGTCGTCTGTATAGGCTCCCAGGGTCCTTACGTAGTAGTGAGAGCGTCTGCAGGGAAACGCACAATAATGCAAATAACGAAATAAATGCAAATTTCTCTTTTAAATAGTTTTTTATTATCATGTACTACCATTTTACAGGTCAATCGCTTCGCAGACTAGTCGCCAGTGCAGCTCACTGCCCTCCAGTGTCCATTCTGTCGTCTGTATAGGCTCCCAGGGTCCTAATATAGTAACGAGAGCGTTTGCAGGGAAACGCACAATGATGCAAATAACGAAATAAATGCAAATTTCTCTTTTAAATAGTTTTTTATTATCATGTACTACCATTTTAGAGGTCAATCACTTCGCAGAATAGTCGCCAGTGCAGCTCACTGCCCTCCAGCGTCCATATTGTCGTCTGTATAGGCTCCCAGGGTCCTTACGTAGTAGTGAGAGCGTCTGCAGGGAAACGCACAATAATGCAAATAACGAAATAAATGCAAATTTCTCTTTTAAATAGTTTTTTATTATCATGTACTACCATTTTAGAGGTCAATCACTTCGCAGAATAGTCGCCAGTGCAGCTCACTGCCCTCCAGCGTCCATATTGTCGTCTGTATAGGCTCCCAGGGTCCTTACGTAGTAGTGAGAGCGTCTGCAGGGAAACGCACAATAATGCAAATAACGAAATAAATGCAAATTTCTCTTTTAAATAGTTTTTTATTATCATGTACTACCATTTTAGAGGTCAATCACTTCGCAGAATAGTCGCCAGTGCAGCTCACTGCCCTCCAGCGTCCATATTGTCGTCTGTATAGGCTCCCAGGGTCCTTACGTAGTAGTGAGAGCGTCTGCAGGGAAACGCACAATAATGCAAATAACGAAATAAATGCAAATTTCTCTTTTAAATAGTTTTTTATTATCATGTACTACCATTTTAGAGGTCAATCACTTCGCAGAATAGTCGCCAGTGCAGCTCACTGCCCTCCAGCGTCCATATTGTCGTCTGTATAGGCTCCCAGGGTCCTTACGTAGTAGTGAGAGCGTCTGCAGGGAAACGCACAATAATGCAAATAACGAAATAAATGCAAATTTCTCTTTTAAATAGTTTTTTATTATCATGTACTACCATTTTAGAGGTCAATCACTTCGCAGAATAGTCGCCAGTGCAGCTCACTGCCCTCCAGCGTCCATATTGTCGTCTGTATAGGCTCCCAGGGTCCTTACGTAGTAGTGAGAGCGTCTGCAGGGAAACGCACAATAATGCAAATAACGAAATAAATGCAAATTTCTCTTTTAAATAGTTTTTTATTATCATGTACTACCATTTTAGAGGTCAATCACTTCGCAGAATAGTCGCCAGTGCAGCTCACTGCCCTCCAGCGTCCATATTGTCGTCTGTATAGGCTCCCAGGGTCCTTACGTAGTAGTGAGAGCGTCTGCAGGGAAACGCACAATAATGCAAATAACGAAATAAATGCAAATTTCTCTTTTAAATAGTTTTTTATTATCATGTACTACCATTTTAGAGGTCAATCACTTCGCAGAATAGTCGCCAGTGCAGCTCACTGCCCTCCAGCGTCCATATTGTCGTCTGTATAGGCTCTCAGGGTCCTTACGTAGTAGTGAGAGCGTCTGCAGGGAAACGCACAATAATGCAAATAACGAAATAAATGCAAATTTCTCTTTTAAATAGTTTTTTATTATCATGTACTACCATTTTAGAGGTCAATCACTTCGCAGAATAGTCGCCAGTGCAGCTCACTGCCCTCCAGCGTCCATTCTGTCGTCTGTATAGGCTCCCAGGGTCCTAATATAGTAACGAGAGCGTTTGCAGGGAAACGCACAATGATGCAAATAACGAAATAAATGCAAATTTCTCTTTTAAATAGTTTTTTATTATCATGTACTACCATTTTAGAGGTCAATCACTTCGCAGAATAGTCGCCAGTGCAGCTCACTGCCCTCCAGCGTCCATATTGTCGTCTGTATAGGCTCCCAGGGTCCTTACGTAGTAGTGAGAGCGTCTGCAGGGAAACGCACAATAATGCAAATAACGAAATAAATGCAAATTTCTCTTTTAAATAGTTTTTTATTATCATGTACTACCATTTTAGAGGTCAATCACTTCGCAGAATAGTCGCCAGTGCAGCTCACTGCCCTCCAGCGTCCATATTGTCGTCTGTATAGGCTCCCAGGGTCCTTACGTAGTAGTGAGAGCGTCTGCAGGGAAACGCACAATAATGCAAATAACGAAATAAATGCAAATTTCTCTTTTAAATAGTTTTTTATTATCATGTACTACCATTTTAGAGGTCAATCACTTCGCAGAATAGTCGCCAGTGCAGCTCACTGCCCTCCAGCGTCCATATTGTCGTCTGTATAGGCTCCCAGGGTCCTTACGTAGTAGTGAGAGCGTCTGCAGGGAAACGCACAATAATGCAAATAACGAAATAAATGCAAATTTCTCTTTTAAATAGTTTTTTATTATCATGTACTACCATTTTAGAGGTCAATCACTTCGCAGAATAGTCGCCAGTGCAGCTCACTGCCCTCCAGCGTCCATATTGTCGTCTGTATAGGCTCTCAGGGTCCTTACGTAGTAGTGAGAGCGTCTGCAGGGAAACGCACAATAATGCAAATAACGAAATAAATGCAAATTTCTCTTTTAAATAGTTTTTTATTATCATGTACTACCATTTTAGAGGTCAATCACTTCGCAGAATAGTCGCCAGTGCAGCTCACTGCCCTCCAGCGTCCATTCTGTCGTCTGTATAGGCTCCCAGGGTCCTAATATAGTAACGAGAGCGTTTGCAGGGAAACGCACAATGATGCAAATAACGAAATAAATGCAAATTTCTCTTTTAAATAGTTTTTTATTATCATGTACTACCATTTTAGAGGTCAATCACTTCGCAGAATAGTCGCCAGTGCAGCTCACTGCCCTCCAGCGTCCATATTGTCGTCTGTATAGGCTCCCAGGGTCCTTACGTAGTAGTGAGAGCGTCTGCAGGGAAACGCACAATAATGCAAATAACGAAATAAATGCAAATTTCTCTTTTAAATAGTTTTTTATTATCATGTACTACCATTTTAGAGGTCAATCACTTCGCAGAATAGTCGCCAGTGCAGCTCACTGCCCTCCAGCGTCCATATTGTCGTCTGTATAGGCTCCCAGGGTCCTTACGTAGTAGTGAGAGCGTCTGCAGGGAAACGCACAATAATGCAAATAACGAAATAAATGCAAATTTCTCTTTTAAATAGTTTTTTATTATCATGTACTACCATTTTAGAGGTCAATCACTTCGCAGAATAGTCGCCAGTGCAGCTCACTGCCCTCCAGCGTCCATATTGTCGTCTGTATAGGCTCCCAGGGTCCTTACGTAGTAGTGAGAGCGTCTGCAGGGAAACGCACAATAATGCAAATAACGAAATAAATGCAAATTTCTCTTTTAAATAGTTTTTTATTATCATGTACTACCATTTTAGAGGTCAATCACTTCGCAGAATAGTCGCCAGTGCAGCTCACTGCCCTCCAGCGTCCATATTGTCGTCTGTATAGGCTCCCAGGGTCCTTACGTAGTAGTGAGAGCGTCTGCAGGGAAACGCACAATAATGCAAATAACGAAATAAATGCAAATTTCTCTTTTAAATAGTTTTTTATTATCATGTACTACCATTTTAGAGGTCAATCACTTCGCAGAATAGTCGCCAGTGCAGCTCACTGCCCTCCAGCGTCCATATTGTCGTCTGTATAGGCTCCCAGGGTCCTTACGTAGTAGTGAGAGCGTCTGCAGGGAAACGCACAATAATGCAAATAACGAAATAAATGCAAATTTCTCTTTTAAATAGTTTTTTATTATCATGTACTACCATTTTAGAGGTCAATCACTTCGCAGAATAGTCGCCAGTGCAGCTCACTGCCCTCCAGCGTCCATATTGTCGTCTGTATAGGCTCCCAGGGTCCTTACGTAGTAGTGAGAGCGTCTGCAGGGAAACGCACAATAATGCAAATAACGAAATAAATGCAAATTTCTCTTTTAAATAGTTTTTTATTATCATGTACTACCATTTTAGAGGTCAATCACTTCGCAGAATAGTCGCCAGTGCAGCTCACTGCCCTCCAGCGTCCATTCTGTCGTCTGTATAGGCTCCCAGGGTCCTAATATAGTAACGAGAGCGTTTGCAGGGAAACGCACAATGATGCAAATAACGAAATCAATGCAAATTTCTCTTTTAAATAGTTTTTTATTATCATGTACTACCATTTTAGAGGTCAATCACTTCGCAGAATAGTCGCCAGTGCAGCTCACTGCCCTCCAGCGTCCATATTGTCGTCTGTATAGGCTCCCAGGGTCCTTACGTAGTAGTGAGAGCGTCTGCAGGGAAACGCACAATAATGCAAATAACGAAATAAATGCAAATTTCTCTTTTAAATAGTTTTTTATTATCATGTACTACCATTTTAGAGGTCAATCACTTCGCAGAATAGTCGCCAGTGCAGCTCACTGCCCTCCAGCGTCCATATTGTCGTCTGTATAGGCTCCCAGGGTCCTTACGTAGTAGTGAGAGCGTCTGCAGGGAAACGCACAATAATGCAAATAACGAAATAAATGCAAATTTCTCTTTTAAATAGTTTTTTATTATCATGTACTACCATTTTAGAGGTCAATCACTTCGCAGAATAGTCGCCAGTGCAGCTCACTGCCCTCCAGCGTCCATATTGTCGTCTGTATAGGCTCCCAGGGTCCTTACGTAGTAGTGAGAGCGTCTGCAGGGAAACGCACAATAATGCAAATAACGAAATAAATGCAAATTTCTCTTTTAAATAGTTTTTTATTATCATGTACTACCATTTTAGAGGTCAATCACTTCGCAGAATAGTCGCCAGTGCAGCTCACTGCCCTCCAGCGTCCATTCTGTCGTCTGTATAGGCACCCAGGGTCCTAATATAGTAACGAGAGCGTTTGCAGGGAAACGCACAATGATGCAAATAACGAAATAAATGCAAATTTCTCTTTTAAATAGTTTTTTATTATCATGTACTACCATTTTAGAGGTCAATCACTTCGCAGAATAGTCGCCAGTGCAGCTCACTGCCCTCCAGCGTCCATATTGTCGTCTGTATAGGCTCCCAGGGTCCTTACGTAGTAGTGAGAGCGTCTGCAGGGAAACGCACAATAATGCAAATAACGAAATAAATGCAAATTTCTCTTTTAAATAGTTTTTTATTATCATGTACTACCATTTTAGAGGTCAATCACTTCGCAGAATAGTCGCCAGTGCAGCTCACTGCCCTCCAGCGTCCATATTGTCGTCTGTATAGGCTCCCAGGGTCCTTACGTAGTAGTGAGAGCGTCTGCAGGGAAACGCACAATAATGCAAATAACGAAATAAATGCAAATTTCTCTTTTAAATAGTTTTTTATTATCATGTACTACCATTTTAGAGGTCAATCACTTCGCAGAATAGTCGCCAGTGCAGCTCACTGCCCTCCAGCGTCCATATTGTCGTCTGTATAGGCTCCCAGGGTCCTTACGTAGTAGTGAGAGCGTCTGCAGGGAAACGCACAATAATGCAAATAACGAAATAAATGCAAATTTCTCTTTTAAATAGTTTTTTTATTATCATGTACTACCATTTTAGAGGTCAATCACTTCGCAGAATAGTCGCCAGTGCAGCTCACTGCCCTCCAGCGTCCATTCTGTCGTCTGTATAGGCTCCCAGGGTCCTTACGTAGTAGTGAGAGCGTCTGCAGGGAAACGCACAATAATGCAAATAACGAAATAAATGCAAATTTCTCTTTTAAATAGTTTTTTATTATCATGTACTACCATTTTAGAGGTCAATCACTTCGCAGAATAGTCGCCAGTGCAGCTCACTGCCCTCCAGCGTCCATATTGTCGTCTGTATAGGCTCCCAGGGTCCTTACGTAGTAGTGAGAGCGTCTGCAGGGAAACGCACAATAATGCAAATAACGAAATAAATGCAAATTTCTCTTTTAAATAGTTTTTTATTATCATGTACTACCATTTTAGAGGTCAATCACTTCGCAGAATAGTCGCCAGTGCAGCTCACTGCCCTCCAGCGTCCATATTGTCGTCTGTATAGGCTCCCAGGGTCCTTACGTAGTAGTGAGAGCGTCTGCAGGGAAACGCACAATAATGCAAATAACGAAATAAATGCAAATTTCTCTTTTAAATAGTTTTTTATTATCATGTACTACCATTTTAGAGGTCAATCACTTCGCAGAATAGTCGCCAGTGCAGCTCACTGCCCTCCAGCGTCCATATTGTCGTCTGTATAGGCTCCCAGGGTCCTTACGTAGTAGTGAGAGCGTCTGCAGGGAAACGCACAATAATGCAAATAACGAAATAAATGCAAATTTCTCTTTTAAATAGTTTTTTATTATCATGTACTACCATTTTAGAGGTCAATCACTTCGCAGAATAGTCGCCAGTGCAGCTCACTGCCCTCCAGCGTCCATATTGTCGTCTGTATAGGCTCCCAGGGTCCTTACGTAGTAGTGAGAGCGTCTGCAGGGAAACGCACAATAATGCAAATAACGAAATAAATGCAAATTTCTCTTTTAAATAGTTTTTTATTATCATGTACTACCATTTTAGAGGTCAATCACTTCGCAGAATAGTCGCCAGTGCAGCTCACTGCCCTCCAGCGTCCATATTGTCGTCTGTATAGGCTCCCAGGGTCCTTACGTAGTAGTGAGAGCGTCTGCAGGGAAACGCACAATAATGCAAATAACGAAATAAATGCAAATTTCTCTTTTAAATAGTTTTTTATTATCATGTACTACCATTTTAGAGGTCAATCACTTCGCAGAATAGTCGCCAGTGCAGCTCACTGCCCTCCAGCGTCCATATTGTCGTCTGTATAGGCTCCCAGGGTCCTTACGTAGTAGTGAGAGCGTCTGCAGGGAAACGCACAATAATGCAAATAACGAAATAAATGCAAATTTCTCTTTTAAATAGTTTTTTATTATCATGTACTACCATTTTAGAGGTCAATCACTTCGCAGAATAGTCGCCAGTGCAGCTCACTGCCCTCCAGCGTCCATATTGTCGTCTGTATAGGCTCCCAGGGTCCTTACGTAGTAGTGAGAGCGTCTGCAGGGAAACGCACAATAATGCAAATAACGAAATAAATGCAAATTTCTCTTTTAAATAGTTTTTTATTATCATGTACTACCATTTTAGAGGTCAATCACTTCGCAGAATAGTCGCCAGTGCAGCTCACTGCCCTCCAGCGTCCATTCTGTCGTCTGTATAGGCTCCCAGGGTCCTAATATAGTAACGAGAGCGTTTGCAGGGAAACGCACAATGATGCAAATAACGAAATAAATGCAAATTTCTCTTTTAAATAGTTTTTTATTATCATGTACTACCATTTTAGAGGTCAATCACTTCGCAGAATAGTCGCCAGTGCAGCTCACTGCCCTCCAGCGTCCATATTGTCGTCTGTATAGGCTCCCAGGGTCCTTACGTAGTAGTGAGAGCGTCTGCAGGGAAACGCACAATAATGCAAATAACGAAATAAATGCAAATTTCTCTTTTAAATAGTTTTTTATTATCATGTACTACCATTTTAGAGGTCAATCACTTCGCAGAATAGTCGCCAGTGCAGCTCACTGCCCTCCAGCGTCCATATTGTCGTCTGTATAGGCTCCCAGGGTCCTTACGTAGTAGTGAGAGCGTCTGCAGGGAAACGCACAATAATGCAAATAACGAAATAAATGCAAATTTCTCTTTTAAATAGTTTTTTATTATCATGTACTACCATTTTAGAGGTCAATCACTTCGCAGAATAGTCGCCAGTGCAGCTCACTGCCCTCCAGCGTCCATATTGTCGTCTGTATAGGCTCCCAGGGTCCTTACGTAGTAGTGAGAGCGTCTGCAGGGAAACGCACAATAATGCAAATAACGAAATAAATGCAAATTTCTCTTTTAAATAGTTTTTTATTATCATGTACTACCATTTTAGAGGTCAATCACTTCGCAGAATAGTCGCCAGTGCAGCTCACTGCCCTCCAGCGTCCATTCTGTCGTCTGTATAGGCACCCAGGGTCCTAATATAGTAACGAGAGCGTTTGCAGGGAAACGCACAATGATGCAAATAACGAAATAAATGCAAATTTCTCTTTTAAATAGTTTTTTATTATCATGTACTACCATTTTAGAGGTCAATCACTTCGCAGAATAGTCGCCAGTGCAGCTCACTGCTCTCCAGCGTCCATATTGTCGTCTGTATAGGCTCCCAGGGTCCTTACGTAGTAGTGAGAGCGTCTGCAGGGAAACGCACAATAATGCAAATAACGAAATAAATGCAAATTTCTCTTTTAAATAGTTTTTTATTATCATGTACTACCATTTTAGAGGTCAATCACTTCGCAGAATAGTCGCCAGTGCAGCTCATTGCCCTCCAGCGTCCATATTGTCGTCTGTATAGGCTCCCAGGGTCCTTACGTAGTAGTGAGAGCGTCTGCAGGGAAACGCACAATAATGCAAATAACGAAATAAATGCAAATTTCTCTTTTAAATAGTTTTTATTATCATGTACTACCATTTTAGAGGTCAATCACTTCGCAGAATAGTCGCCAGTGCAGCTCACTGCCCTCCAGCGTCCATATTGTCGTCTGTATAGGCTCCCAGGGTCCTTACGTAGTAGTGAGAGCGTCTGCAGGGAAACGCACAATAATGCAAATAACGAAATAAATGCAAATTTCTCTTTTAAATAGTTTTTTATTATCATGTACTACCATTTTAGAGGTCAATCACTTCGCAGAATAGTCGCCAGTGCAGCTCACTGCCCTCCAGCGTCCATTCTGTCGTCTGTATAGGCTCCCAGGGTCCTTACGTAGTAGTGAGAGCGTCTGCAGGGAAACGCACAATAATGCAAATAACGAAATAAATGCAAATTTCTCTTTTAAATAGTTTTTTATTATCATGTACTACCATTTTAGAGGTCAATCACTTCGCAGAATAGTCGCCAGTGCAGCTCACTGCCCTCCAGCGTCCATATTGTCGTCTGTATAGGCTCCCAGGGTCCTTACGTAGTAGTGAGAGCGTCTGCAGGGAAACGCACAATAATGCAAATAACGAAATAAATGCAAATTTCTCTTTTAAATAGTTTTTTATTATCATGTACTACCATTTTAGAGGTCAATCACTTCGCAGAATAGTCGCCAGTGCAGCTCACTGCCCTCCAGCGTCCATATTGTCGTCTGTATAGGCTCCCAGGGTCCTTACGTAGTAGTGAGAGCGTCTGCAGGGAAACGCACAATAATGCAAATAACGAAATAAATGCAAATTTCTCTTTTAAATAGTTTTTTATTATCATGTACTACCATTTTAGAGGTCAATCACTTCGCAGAATAGTCGCCAGTGCAGCTCACTGCCCTCCAGCGTCCATATTGTCGTCTGTATAGGCTCCCAGGGTCCTTACGTAGTAGTGAGAGCGTCTGCAGGGAAACGCACAATAATGCAAATAACGAAATAAATGCAAATTTCTCTTTTAAATAGTTTTTTATTATCATGTACTACCATTTTAGAGGTCAATCACTTCGCAGAATAGTCGCCAGTGCAGCTCACTGCCCTCCAGCGTCCATATTGTCGTCTGTATAGGCTCCCAGGGTCCTTACGTAGTAGTGAGAGCGTCTGCAGGGAAACGCACAATAATGCAAATAACGAAATAAATGCAAATTTCTCTTTTAAATAGTTTTTTATTATCATGTACTACCATTTTAGAGGTCAATCACTTCGCAGACTAGTCGCCAGTGCAGCTCACTGCCCTCCAGCGTCCATTCTGTCGTCTGTATAGGCTCCCAGGGTCCTTATATAGTAATGAGAGCGTCTGCAGGGAAACGCACAATAATGCAAATAACGAAATAAATGCAAATTTCTCTTTTAAATAGTTTTTTATTATCATTTACTACCATTTTAGAGGTCAATCACTTCGCAGACTAGTCGCCAGTGCAGCTAGCAGCCCTCCAGTGTCCATTCTGTCGTCTGTATAGGTTCCCAGGGTCCTTATATAGTAATGAGAGCGTTTGCAGGGAAACGCACAGTAATGCAAATAACGAAATAAATGCAAGTTTCTCTTTAAAATAGTTTTTTATTATCATGTACTACCATTTTACAGGTCAATCGCTTCGCAGACTAGTCGCCAGTGCAGCTCACTGCCCTCCAGCGTCCATTCTGTCGTCTGTATAGGCTCCCAGGGTCCTAATATAGTAACGAGAGCGTTTGCAGGGAAACGCACAATGATGCAAATAACGAAATAAATGCAAATTTCTGTTTTAAATAGTTTTTTATTATTATGTACTACCATTTTAGAGGTCAATCACTTCGCAGAATAGTCGCCAGTGCAGCTCACTGCCCTCCAGCGTCCATATTGTCGTCTGTATAGGCTCCCAGGGTCCTTACGTAGTAGTGAGAGCGTCTGCAGGGAAACGCACAATAATGCAAATAACGAAATAAATGCAAATTTCTCTTTTAAATAGTTTTTTATTATCATGTACTACCATTTTAGAGGTCAATCACTTCGCAGAATAGTCGCCAGTGCAGCTCACTGCCCTCCAGCGTCCATTCTGTCGTCTGTATAGGCACCCAGGGTCCTAATATAGTAACGAGAGCGTTTGCAGGGAAACGCACAATGATGCAAATAACGAAATAAATGCAAATTTCTCTTTTAAATAGTTTTTTATTATCATGTACTACCATTTTAGAGGTCAATCACTTCGCAGAATAGTCGCCAGTGCAGCTCACTGCCCTCCAGCGTCCATATTGTCGTCTGTATAGGCTCCCAGGGTCCTTACGTAGTAGTGAGAGCGTCTGCAGGGAAACGCACAATAATGCAAATAACGAAATAAATGCAAATTTCTCTTTTAAATAGTTTTTTATTATCATGTACTACCATTTTAGAGGTCAATCACTTCGCAGAATAGTCGCCAGTGCAGCTCACTGCCCTCCAGCGTCCATATTGTCGTCTGTATAGGCTCCCAGGGTCCTTACGTAGTAGTGAGAGCGTCTGCAGGGAAACGCACAATAATGCAAATAACGAAATAAATGCAAATTTCTCTTTTAAATAGTTTTTTATTATCATGTACTACCATTTTAGAGGTCAATCACTTCGCAGAATAGTCGCCAGTGCAGCTCACTGCCCTCCAGCGTCCATATTGTCGTCTGTATAGGCTCCCAGGGTCCTTACGTAGTAGTGAGAGCGTCTGCAGGGAAACGCACAATAATGCAAATAACGAAATAAATGCAAATTTCTCTTTTAAATAGTTTTTTATTATCATGTACTACCATTTTAGAGGTCAATCACTTCGCAGAATAGTCGCCAGTGCAGCTCACTGCCCTCCAGCGTCCATTCTGTCGTCTGTATAGGCTCCCAGGGTCCTTACGTAGTAGTGAGAGCGTCTGCAGGGAAACGCACAATAATGCAAATAACGAAATAAATGCAAATTTCTCTTTTAAATAGTTTTTTATTATCATGTACTACCATTTTAGAGGTCAATCACTTCGCAGAATAGTCGCCAGTGCAGCTCACTGCCCTCCAGCGTCCATATTGTCGTCTGTATAGGCTCCCAGGGTCCTTACGTAGTAGTGAGAGCGTCTGCAGGGAAACGCACAATGATGCAAATAACGAAATAAATGCAAATTTCTCTTTTAAATAGTTTTTTATTATCATGTACTACCATTTTAGAGGTCAATCACTTCGCAGACTAGTCGCCAGTGCAGCTCACTGCCCTCCAGCGTCCATTCTGTCGTCTGTATAGGCTCCCAGGGTCCTTATATAGTAATGAGAGCGTCTGCAGGGAAACGCACAATAATGCAAATAACGAAATAAATGCAAATTTCTCTTTTAAATAGTTTTTTATTATCATTTACTACCATTTTTAGAGGTCAATCACTTCGCAGACTAGTCGCCAGTGCAGCTAGCAGCCCTCCAGTGTCCATTCTGTCGTCTGTATAGGTTCCCAGGGTCCTTATATAGTAATGAGAGCGTTTGCAGGGAAACGCACAGTAATGCAAATAACGAAATAAATGCAAGTTTCTCTTTAAAATAGTTTTTTTATTATCATGTACTACCATTTTACAGGTCAATCGCTTCGCAGACTAGTCGCCAGTGCAGCTCACTGCCCTCCAGCGTCCATTCTGTCGTCTGTATAGGCTCCCAGGGTCCTAATATAGTAACGAGAGCGTTTGCAGGGAAACGCACAATGATGCAAATAACGAAATAAATGCAAATTTCTCTTTTAAATAGTTTTTTATTATCATGTACTACCATTTTAGAGGTCAATCACTTCGCAGACTAGTCGCCAGTGCAGCTCACTGCCCTCCAGCGTCCATATTGTCGTCTGTATAGGCTCCCAGGGTCCTTACGTAGTAGTGAGAGCGTCTGCAGGGAAACGCACAATAATGCAAATAACGAAATAAATGCAAATTTCTCTTTTAAATAGTTTTTTATTATCATGTACTACCATTTTAGAGGTCAATCACTTCGCAGAATAGTCGCCAGTGCAGCTCACTGCCCTCCAGCGTCCATTCTGTCGTCTGTATAGGCACCCAGGGTCCTAATATAGTAACGAGAGCGTTTGCAGGGAAACGCACAATGATGCAAATAACGAAATAAATGCAAATTTCTCTTTTAAATAGTTTTTTATTATCATGTACTACCATTTTAGAGGTCAATCACTTCGCAGAATAGTCGCCAGTGCAGCTCACTGCCCTCCAGCGTCCATATTGTCGTCTGTATAGGCTCCCAGGGTCCTTACGTAGTAGTGAGAGCGTCTGCAGGGAAACGCACAATAATGCAAATAACGAAATAAATGCAAATTTCTCTTTTAAATAGTTTTTTATTATCATGTACTACCATTGTAGAGGTCAATCACTTCGCAGAATAGTCGCCAGTGCAGCTCACTGCCCTCCAGCGTCCATATTGTCGTCTGTATAGGCTCCCAGGGTCCTTACGTAGTAGTGAGAGCGTCTGCAGGGAAACGCACAATAATGCAAATAACGAAATAAATGCAAATTTCTCTTTTAAATAGTTTTTTATTATCATGTACTACCATTTTAGAGGTCAATCACTTCGCAGAATAGTCGCCAGTGCAGCTCACTGCCCTCCAGCGTCCATTCTGTCGTCTGTATAGGCTCCCAGGGTCCTTACGTAGTAGTGAGAGCGTCTGCAGGGAAACGTACAATAATGCAAATAACGAAATAAATGCAAATTTCTCTTTTAAATAGTTTTTTATTATCATGTACTACCATTTTAGAGGTCAATCACTTCGCAGAATAGTCGCCAGTGCAGCTCACTGCCCTCCAGCGTCCATATTGTCGTCTGTATAGGCTCCCAGGGTCCTTACGTAGTAGTGAGAGCGTCTGCAGGAAACGCACAATAATGCAAATAACGAAATAAATGCAAATTTCTCTTTTAAATAGTTTTTTATTATCATGTACTACCATTTTAGAGGTCAATCACTTCGCAGAATAGTCGCCAGTGCAGCTCACTGCCCTCCAGCGTCCATATTGTCGTCTGTATAGGCTCCCAGGGTCCTTACGTAATAGTGAGAGCGTCTGCAGGGAAACGCACAATAATGCAAATAACGAAATAAATGCAAAATTTCTCTTTTAAATAGTTTTTTATTATCATGTACTACCATTTTAGAGGTCAATCACTTCGCAGAATAGTCGCCAGTGCAGCTCACTGCCCTCCAGCGTCCATATTGTCGTCTGTATAGGCTCCCAGGGTCCTTACGTAGTAGTGAGAGCGTCTGCAGGGAAACGCACAATAATGCAAATAACGAAATAAATGCAAATTTCTCTTTTAAATAGTTTTTTATTATCATGTACTACCATTTTAGAGGTCAATCACTTCGCAGAATAGTCGCCAGTGCAGCTCACTGCCCTCCAGCGTCCATATTGTCGTCTGTATAGGCTCCCAGGGTCCTTACGTAGTAGTGAGAGCGTCTGCAGGGAAACGCACAATAATGCAAATAACGAAATAAATGCAAATTTCTCTTTTAAATAGTTTTTTATTATCATGTACTACCATTTTAGAGGTCAATCACTTCGCAGACTAGTCGCCAGTGCAGCTCACTGCCCTCCAGCGTCCATTCTGTCGTCTGTATAGGCTCCCAGGGTCCTTATATAGTAATGAGAGCGTCTGCAGGGAAACGCACAATAATGCAAATAACGAAATAAATGCAAATTTCTCTTTTAAATAGTTTTTTATTATCATTTACTACCATTTTAGAGGTCAATCACTTCGCAGACTAGTCGCCAGTGCAGCTAGCAGCCCTCCAGTGTCCATTCTGTCGTCTGTATAGGTTCCCAGGGTCCTTATATAGTAATGAGAGCGTTTGCAGGGAAACGCACAGTAATGCAAATAACGAAATAAATGCAAGTTTCTCTTTAAAATAGTTTTTTATTATCATGTACTACCATTTTACAGGTCAATCGCTTCGCAGACTAGTCGCCAGTGCAGCTCACTGCCCTCCAGCGTCCATTCTGTCGTCTGTATAGGCTCCCAGGGTCCTAATATAGTAACGAGAGCGTTTGCAGGGAAACGCACAATGATGCAAATAACGAAATAAATGCAAATTTCTCTTTTAAATAGTTTTTTATTATCATGTACTACCATTTTAGAGGTCAATCACTTCGCAGACTAGTCGCCAGTGCAGCTCACTGCCCTCCAGCGTCCATTCTGTCGTCTGTATAGGCTCCCAGGGTCCTTATATAGTAATGAGAGCGTCTGCAGGGAAACGCACAATAATGCAAATAACGAAATAAATGCAAATTTCTCTTTTAAATAGTTTTTTATTATCATTTACTACCATTTTAGAGGTCAATCACTTCGCAGACTAGTCGCCAGTGCAGCTAGCAGCCCTCCAGTGTCCATTCTGTCGTCTGTATAGGTTCCCAGGGTCCTTATATAGTAATGAGAGCGTTTGCAGGGAAACGCACAGTAATGCAAATAACGAAATAAATGCAAATTTCTCTTTAAAATAGTTTTTTATTATCATGTACTACCATTTTACAGGTCAATAGCTTCGCAGACTAGTCGCCAGTGCAGCTCACTGCCCTCCAGCGTCCATTCTGTCGTCTGTATAGGCTCCCAGGGTCCTTATATAGTAATGAGAGCGTTTGCAGGGAAACGCACAATAATGCAAATAACGAAATAAATGCAAATTTCTCTTTAAAATAGTTTTTTATTATCATGTACTACCATTTTAGAGGTCAATCACTTCGCAGACTAGTCGCCAGTGCAGCTCACTGCCCTCCAGCGTCCATTCTGTCGTCTGTATAGGCTCCCAGGGTCCTTATATAGTAATGAGAGCGTCTGCAGGGAAACGCACAATAATGCAAATAACGAAATAAATGCAAATTTCTCTTTTAAATAGTTTTTTATTATCATTTACTACCATTTTAGAGGTCAATCACTTCGCAGACTAGTCGCCAGTGCAGCTAGCAGCCCTCCAGTGTCCATTCTGTCGTCTGTATAGGTTCCCAGGGTTCTTATATAGTAATGAGAGCGTTTGCAGGGAAACGCACAGTAATGCAAATAACGAAATAAATGCAAATTTCTCTTTAAAATAGTTTTTTATTATCATGTACTACCATTTTAGAGGTCAATCGCTTCGCAGACTAGTCGCCAGTGCAGCTCACTGCCCTCCAGCGTCCATTCTGTCGTCTGTATAGGCTCCCAGGGTCCTTATATAGTAATGAGAGCGTTTGCAGGGAAACGCACAATAATGCAAATAACGAAATAAATGCAAATTTCTCTTTAAAATAGTTTTTTATTATCATGTACTACCATTTTAGAGGTCAATCACTTCGCAGACTAGTCGCCAGTGCAGCTCACTGCCCTCCAGCGTCCATTCTGTCGTCTGTATAGGCTCCCAGGGTCCTTATATAGTAATGAGAGCGTCTGCAGGGAAACGCACAATAATGCAAATAACGAAATAAATGCAAATTTCTCTTTTAAATAGTTTTTTATTATCATTTACTACCATTTTAGAGGTCAATCACTTCGCAGACTAGTCGCCAGTGCAGCTAGCAGCCCTCCAGTGTCCATTCTGTCGTCTGTATAGGTTCCCAGGGTCCTTATATAGTAATGAGAGCGTTTGCAGGGAAACGCACAGTAATGCAAATAACGAAATAAATGCAAATTTCTCTTTTAAATAGTTTTTTATTATCATTTACTAACATTTTAGAGGTCAATCACTTCGCAGACTAGTCGCCAGTGCAGCTCACTGCCCTCCAGCGTCCATTCTGTCGTCTGTATAGGCTCCCAGGGTCCTTATATAGTAATGACAGCGTCTGCAGGGAAACGCACAATAATGCAAATATCGAAATAAATGCACATTTCTCTTTTAAATAGTTTTTTTATTATCATGTACTACCATTTTAGAGGTCAATCACTTCGCAGACTAGCCGCCAGTGCAGCTCACTGCCCTCCAGCGTCCATTCTGTCGTCTGTATAGGGCTCCCAGGGTCCTTATATAGTAATGAAAGCGTCTGCAGGGAAACGCACAATAATGCAAATAACGAAATAAATGCATATTTCTCTTTTAAATAGTTTTTTATTATCATGTACTACCATTTTAGAGGTCAATCACTTCGCAGACTAGTCGCCAGTGAAGCTCACTGCACTCCAGCGTCCATATTGTCGTCTGTATATGGCTCCCAGGGTCCTTACGTAGTAGTGAGAGCGTCTGCAGGGAAACGCACAATAATGCAAATAACGAAATAAATTCAAATTACTCTTTTAAATAGTTTTTTATTATCATGTACTACCATTTTACAGGTCAATCGCTTCGCAGAATAGTCGCCAGTGCAGCTCACTGCCCTCCAGCGTCCATATTGTCGTCTGTATAGGCTCCCAGGGTCCTTACGTAGTAGTGAGAGCGTCTGCAGGGAAACGCACAATAATGCAAATAACGAAAATAAATGCAAATTTCTCTTTTAAATAGTTTTTTTATTATCATGTACTACCATTTTAGAGGTCAATCACTTCGCAGAATAGTCGCCAGTGCAGCTCACTGCCCTCCAGCGTCCATATTGTCGTCTGTATAGCTCCCAGGGTCCTTACGTAGTAGTGAGAGCGTCTGCAGGGAAACGCACAATAATGCAAATAACGAAATAAATGCAAATTTCTCTTTTAAATAGTTTTTTATTATCATGTACTACCATTTTAGAGGTCAATCACTTCGCAGAATAGTCGCCAGTGCAGCTCACTGCCCTCCAGCGTCCATATTGTCGTCTGTATAGGCTCCCAGGGTCTTACGTAGTAGTGAGAGCGTCTGCAGGGAAACGCACAATAATGCAAATAACGAAATAAATGCAAATTTCTCATTTAAATAGTTTTTTATTATCATGTACTACCATTTTAGAGGTCAATCACTTCGCAGACTAGTCGCCAGTGCAGCTCACTGCCCTCCAGCGTCCATTCTGTCGTCTGTATAGGCTCCCAGGGTCCTTATATAGTAATGAGAGCGTCTGCAGGGAAACGCACAATAATGCAAATAACGAAATAAATGCAAATTTCTCTTTTAAAAGTTTTTTTATTATCATTTACTACCATTTTAGAGGTCAATCACTTCGCAGACTAGTCGCCAGTGCAGCTAGCAGCCCTCCAGTGTCCATTCTGTCGTCTGTATAGGTCCCAGGGTCCTTATATAGTAATGAGAGCGTTTGCAGGGAAACGCACAGTAATGCAAATAACGAAATAAATGCAAGTTTCTCTTTAAAATAGTTTTTTATTATCATGTACTACCATTTACAGGTCAATCGCTTCGCAGACTAGTCGCCAGTGCAGCTCACTGCCCTCCAGCGTCCATTCTGTCGTCTGTATAGGCTCCCAGGGTCCTTATATAGTAATGAGAGCGTCTGCAGGGAAACGCACAATAATGCAAATAACGAAATAAATGCAAATTTCTCTTTTAAATAGTTTTTTATTATCATTTACTACCATTTTTAGAGGTCAATCACTTCGCAGACTAGTCGCCAGTGCAGCTAGCAGCCCTCCAGTGTCCATTCTGTCGTCTGTATAGGTTCCCAGGGTCCTTATATAGTAATGAGAGCGTTTGCAGGGAAACGCACAGTAATGCAAATAACGAAATAAATGCAAATTTCTCTTTAAAATAGTTTTTTATTATCATGTACTACCATTTTACAGGTCAATCGCTTCGCAGACTAGTCGCCAGTGCAGCTCACTGCCCTCCAGCGTCCATTCTGTCGTCTGTATAGGCTCCCAGGGTCCTTATATAGTAATGAGAGCGTTTGCAGGGAAACGCACAATAATGCAAATAACGAAATAAATGCAAATTTCTCTTTAAAATAGTTTTTTATTATCATGTACTACCATTTTAGAGGTCAATCACTTCGCAGACTAGTCGCCAGTGCAGCTCACTGCCCTCCAGCGTCCATTCTGTCGTCTGTATAGGCTCCCAGGGTCCTTATATAGTAATGAGAGCGTCTGCAGGGAAACGCACAATAATGCAAATAACGAAATAAATGCAAATTTCTCTTTTAAATAGTTTTTTATTATCATTTACTACCATTTTAGAGGTCAATCACTTCGCAGACTAGTCGCCAGTGCAGCTAGCAGCCCTCCAGTGTCCATTCTGTCGTCTGTATAGGTTCCCAGGGTCCTTATATAGTAATGAGAGCGTTTGCAGGGAAACGCACAGTAATGCAAATAACGAAATAAATGCAAATTTCTCTTTAAAATAGTTTTTTATTATCATGTACTACCATTTTAGAGGTCAATCGCTTCGCAGACTAGTCGCCAGTGCAGCTCACTGCCCTCCAGCGTCCATTCTGTCGTCTGTATAGGCTCCCAGGGTCCTTATATAGTAATGAGAGCGTTTGCAGGGAAACGCACAATAATTCAAATAACGAAATAAATGCAAATTTCTCTTTTAAATAGTTTTTTATTATCATGTACTACCATTTTAGAGGTCAATCACTTCGCAGACTAGTCGCCAGTGCAGCTCACTGCACTCCAGCGTCCATTCTGTCGTCTGTATAGGCTCCCAGGGTCCTTATATAGTAATGAGAGCGTCTGCAGGGAAACGCACAATAATGCAAATAACGAAATAAATGCAAATTTCTCTTTTAAATAGTTTTTTATTATCATTTACTACCATTTTAGAGGTCAATCACTTCGCAGACTAGTCGCCAGTGCAGCTAGCAGCCCTCCAGTGTCCATTCTGTCGTCTGTATAGGTTCCCAGGGTCCTTATATAGTAATGAGAGCGTTTGCAGGGAAACGCACAGTAATGCAAATAACGAAATAAATGCAAATTTCTCTTTTAAATAGTTTTTTATTATCATTTACTAACATTTTAGAGGTCAATCACTTCGCAGACTAGTCGCCAGTGCAGCTCACTGCCCTCCAGCGTCCATTCTGTCGTCTGTATAGGCTCCCAGGGTCCTTATATAGTAATGACAGCGTCTGCAGGGAAACGCACAATAATGCAAATATCGAAATAAATGCACATTTCTCTTTTAAATAGTTTTTTATTATCATGTACTACCATTTTAGAGGTCAATCACTTCGCAGACTAGCCGCCAGTGCAGCTCACTGCCCTCCAGCGTCCATTCTGTCGTCTGTATAGGCTCCCAGGGTCCTTATATAGTAATGAAAGCCGTCTGCAGGGAAACGCACAATAATGCAAATAACGAAATAAATGCATATTTCTCTTTTAAATAGTTTTTTATTATCATGTACTACCATTTTAGAGGTCAATCACTTCGCAGACTAGTCGCCAGTGAAGCTCACTGCCCTCCAGCGTCCATATTGTCGTCTGTATAGGCTCCCAGGGTCCTTACGTAGTAGTGAGAGCGTCTGCCAAGGGAAACGCACAATAATGCAAATAACGAAATAAATTCAAATTACTCTTTTAAATAGTTTTTTATTATCATGTACTACCATTTTACAGGTCAATCGCTTCGCAGAATAGTCGCCAGTGCAGCTCACTGCCCTCCAGCGTCCATATTGTCGTCTGTATAGGCTCCCAGGGTCCTTATATAGTAATGAGAGCGTCTGCAGGGAAACGCACAATAATGCAAATAACGAAATAAATGCAAATTTCTCTTTTAAATAGTTTTTTATTATCATGTACTACCATTTTAGAGGTCAATCACTTCGCAGAATAGTCGCCAGTGCAGCTCACTGCCCTCCAGCGTCCATATTGTCGTCTGTATAGGCTCCCAGGGTCCTTACGTAGTAGTGAGGAGCGTCTGCAGGGAAACGCACAATAATGCAAATAACGAAATAAATGCAAATTTCTCTTTTAAATAGTTTTTTATTATCATGTACTACCATTTTAGAGGTCAATCACTTCGCAGACTAGTCGCCAGTGAAGCTCACTGCCCTCCAGCGTCCATATTGTCGTCTGTATAGGCTCCCAGGGTCCTTACGTAGTAGTGAGAGCGTCTGCAGGGAAACGCACAATAATGCAAATAACGAAATAAATGCAAATTTCTCTTTTAAATAGTTTTTTATTATCATGTACTACCATTTTAGAGGTCAATCACTTCGCAGAATAGTCGCCAGTGCAGCTCACTGCCCTCCAGCGTCCATATTGTCGTCTGTATAGGCTCCCAGGGTCCTTACGTAGTAGTGAGAGCGTCTGCAGGGAAACGCACAATAATGCAAATAACGAAATAAATGCAAATTTCTCTTTTAAATAGTTTTTTATTATCATGTACTACCATTTTAGAGGTCAATCACTTCGCAGAATAGTCGCCAGTGCAGCTCACTGCCCTCAGCGTCCATATTGTCGTCTGTATAGGCTCCCAGGGTCCTTACGTAGTAGTGAGAGCGTCTGCAGGGAAACGCACAATAATGCAAATAACGAAATAAATGCAAATTTCTCTTTTAAATAGTTTTTTATTATCATGTACTACCATTTTAGAGGTCAATCACTTCGCAGAATAGTCGCCAGTGCAGCTCACTGCCCTCCAGCGTCCATATTGTCGTCTGTATAGGCTCCCAGGGTCCTTACGTAGTAGTGAGAGCGTCTGCAGGAAACGCACAATAATGCAAATAACGAAATAAATGCAAATTTCTCTTTTAAATAGTTTTTTATTATCATGTACTACCATTTTAGAGGTCAATCACTTCGCAGAATAGTCGCCAGTGCAGCTCACTGCCCTCCAGCGTCCATTCTGTCGTCTGTATAGGCTCCCAGGGTCCTAATATAGTAACGAGAGCGTTTGCAGGGAAACGCACAATGATGCAAATAACGAAATAAATGCAAATTTCTCTTTTAAATAGTTTTTTTATTATCATGTACTACCATTTTAGAGGTCAATCACTTCGCAGAATAGTCGCCAGTGCAGCTCACTGCCCTCCAGCGTCCATATTGTCGTCTGTATAGGCTCCCAGGGTCCTTACGTAGTAGTGAGAGCGTCTGCAGGGAAACGCACAATAATGCAAATAACGAAATAAATGCAAATTTCTCTTTTAAATAGTTTTTTATTATCATGTACTACCATTTTAGAGGTCAATCACTTCGCAGAATAGTCGCCAGTGCAGCTCACTGCCCTCCAGCGTCCATATTGTCGTCTGTATAGGCTCCCAGGGTCCTTACGTAGTAGTGAGAGCGTCTGCAGGGAAACGCACAATAATGCAAATAACGAAATAAATGCATAATTTCTCTTTTAAATAGTTTTTTTATTATCATGTACTACCATTTTAGAGGTCAATCACTTCGCAGAATAGTCGCCAGTGCAGCTCACTGCCCTCCAGCGTCCATATTGTCGTCTGTATAGGCTCCCAGGGTCCTTACGTAGTAGTGAGAGCGTCTGCAGGGAAACGCACAATAATGCAAATAACGAAATAAATGCAAATTTCTCTTTAAATAGTTTTTTATTATCATGTACTACCATTTTAGAGGTCAATCACTTCGCAGAATAGTCGCCAGTGCAGCTCACTGCCCTCCAGCGTCCATATTGTCGTCTGTATAGGCTCCCAGGGTCCTTACGTAGTAGTGAGAGCGTCTGCAGGGAAACGCACAATAATGCAAATAACGAAATAAATGCAAATTTCTCTTTTAAATAGTTTTTTTATTATCAATGTACTACCATTTTAGAGGTCAATCACTTCGCAGAATAGTCGCCAGTGCAGCTCACTGCCCTCCAGCGTCCATATTGTCGTCTGTATAGGCTCCCAGGGTCCTTACGTAGTAGTGAGAGCGTCTGCAGGGAAACGCACAATAATGCAAATAACGAAATAAATGCAAATTTCTCTTTTAAATAGTTTTTTATTATCATGTACTACCATTTTAGAGGTCAATCACTTCGCAGAATAGTCGCCAGTGCAGCTCACTGCCCTCCAGCGTCCATATTGTCGTCTGTATAGGCCTCCCTGGGGTCCTTACGTAGTAGTGAGAGCGTCTGCAGGGAAACGCACAATAATGCAAATAACGAAATAAATGCAAATTTCTTCTTTTTAAATAGTTTTTTATTATCATGTACTACCATTTTAGAGGTCAATCACTTCGCAGAATAGTCGCCAGTGCAGCTCACTGCCCTCCAGCGTCCATTCTGTCGTCTGTATAGGCTCCCAGGGTCCTAATATAGTAACGAGAGCGTTTGCAGGGAAACGCAGCAATGATGCAAATAACGAAATAAATGCAAATTTCTCTTTTAAATAGTTTTTTATTATCAGTACTACATTTTAGAGGTCAATCACTTCTCAGAATAGTCGCCAGTGCAGCTCACTGCCCTCCAGCGTCCATATTGTCGTCTGTATAGGCTCCCAGGGTCCTTACGTAGTAGTGAGAGCGTCTGCAGGGAAACGCACAATAATGCAAATAACGAAATAAATGCAAATTTCTCTTTTAAATAGTTTTTTATTATCATGTACTACCATTTTAGAGGTCAATCACTTCGCAGAATAGTCGCCAGTGCAGCTCACTGCCCTCCAGCGTCCATATTGTCGTCTGTATAGGCTCCCAGGGTCCTTACGTAGTAGTGAGAGCGTCTGCAGGGAAACGCACAATAATGCAAATAACGAAATAAATGCAAATTTCTCTTTTAAATAGTTTTTTATTATCATGTACTACCATTTTAGAGGTCAATCACTTCGCAGAATAGTCGCCAGTGCAGCTCACTGCCTCCAGCGTCCATTCTGTCGTCTGTATAGGCTCCCAGGGTCCTAATATAGTAACGAGAGCGTTTGCAGGGAAACGCACAATGATGCAAATAACGAAATAAATGCAAATTTCTCTTTTAAATAGTTTTTTATTATCATGTACTACCATTTTAGAGGTCAATCACTTCGCAGAATAGTCGCCAGTGCAGCTCACTGCCCTCCAGCGTCCATATTGTCGTCTGTATAGGCTCCCAGGGTCCTTACGTAGTAGTGAGAGCGTCTGCAGGGAAACGCACAATAATGCAAATAACGAAATAAATGCAAATTTCTCTTTTAAATAGTTTTTTATTATCATGTACTACCATTTTAGAGGTCAATCACTTCGCAGAATAGTCGCCAGTGCAGCTCACTGCCCTCCAGCGTCCATATTGTCGTCTGTATAGGCTCCCAGGGTCCTTACGTAGTAGTGAGAGCGTCTGCAGGGAAACGCACAATAATGCAAATAACGAAATAAATGCAAATTTCTCTTTTAAATAGTTTTTTATTATCATGTACTACCATTTTAGAGGTCAATCACTTCGCAGAATAGTCGCCAGTGCAGCTCACTGCCCTCCAGCGTCCATTCTGTCGTCTGTATAGCTCCCAGGGTCCTAATATAGTAACGAGAGCGTTTGCAGGGAAACGCACAATGATGCAGAATAACGAAATAAATGCAAATTTCTCTTTTAAATAGTTTTTTATTATCATGTACTACCATTTTAGAGGTCAATCACTTCGCAGAATAGTCGCCAGTGCAGCTCACTGCCCTCCAGCGTCCATATTGTCGTCTGTATAGGCTCCCAGGGTCCTTACGTAGTAGTGAGAGCGTCTGCAGGGAAACGCACAATAATGCAAATAACGAAATAAATGCAAATTTCTCTTTAAATAGTTTTTTATTATCATGTACTACCATTTTAGAGGTCAATCACTTCGCAGAATAGTCGCCAGTGCAGCTCACTGCCCTCCAGCGTCCATATTGTCGTCTGTATAGGCTCCCCAGGGTCCCTTACGTAGTAGTGAGAGCGTCTGCAGGGAAACGCACAATAATGCAAATAACGAAATAAATGCAAATTTCTCTTTTAAATAGTTTTTTATTATCATGTACTACCATTTTAGAGGTCAATCACTTCGCAGAATAGTCGCCAGTGCAGCTCACTGCCCTCCAGCGTCCATTCTGTCGTCTGTATAGGCTCCCAGGGTCCTAATATAGTAAAGAGAGCGTTTGCAGGGAAACGCACAATGATGCAAATAACGAAATAAATGCAAATTTCTTCTTTAATAGTTTTTTATTATCATGTACTACCATTTTAGAGGTCAATCACTTCGCAGAATAGTCGCCAGTGCAGCTCACTGCCCTCCAGCGTCCATATTGTCGTCTGTATAGGCTCCCAGGGTCCTTACGTAGTAGTGAGAGCGTCTGCAGGGAAACGCACAATAATGCAAATAACGAAATAAAATGCAAATTTCTCTTTTAAATAGTTTTTTATTATCATGTACTACCATTTTAGAGGTCAATCACTTCGCAGAATAGTCGCCAGTGCAGCTCACTGCCCTCCAGCGTCCATATTGTCGTCTGTTATAGGCTCCCAGGGTCCTTACGTAGTAGTGAGAGCGTCTGCAGGGAAACGCACAATAATGCAAATAACGAAATAAATGCAAATTTCTCTTTTAAATAGTTTTTTATTATCATGTACTACCATTTTAGAGGTCAATCACTTCGCAGAATAGTCGCCAGTGCAGCTCACTGCCCTCCAGCGTCCATATTGTCGTCTGTATAGGCTCCCAGGGTCCTTACGTAGTAGTGAGAGCGTCTGCAGGGAAACGCACAATAATGCAAATAACGAAATAAATGCAAATTTCTCTTTTAAATAGTTTTTTATTATCATGTACTACCATTTTAGAGGTCAATCACTTCGCAGAATAGTCGCCAGTGCAGCTCACTGCCCATCCCAGCGTCCATTCTGTCGTCTGTATAGGCACCCAGGGTCCTAATATAGTAACGAGAGCGTTTGCAGGGAAACGCACAATGATGCAAATAACGAAATAAATGCAAATTTCTCTTTTAAATAGTTTTTTATTATCATGTACTATCATTTTAGAGGTCAATCACTTCGCAGAATAGTCGCCAGTGCAGCTCACTGCCCTCCAGCGTCCATATTGTCGTCTGTATAGGCTCCCAGGGTCCTTACGTAGTAGTGAGAGCGTCTGCAGGGAAACGCACAATAATGCAAATAACGAAAATAAATGCCAAATTTCTCTTTTAAATAGTTTTTTATTATCATGTACTACCATTTTAGAGGTCAATCACTTCGCAGAATAGTCGCCAGTGCAGCTCACTGCCCTCCAGCGTCCATATTGTCGTCTGTATAGGGCTCCCAGGGTCCTTACGTAGTAGTGAGAGCGTCTGCAGGGAAACGCACAATAATGCATAATAACGAAATAAATGCAAATTTCTCTTTTTAAATAGTTTTTTATTATCATGTACTACCATTTTAGAGGTCAATCACTTCGCAGAATAGTCGCCAGTGCAGCTCACTGCCCTCCAGCGTCCATATTGTCGTATGTATAGGCTCCCAGGGTCCTTACGTAGTAGTGAGAGCGTCTGCAGGGAAACGCACAATAATGCAAATAACGAAATAAATGCAAATTTCTCTTTTAAATAGTTTTTTATTATCATTGTACTACCATTTTAGAGGTCAATCACTTCGCAGAATAGTCGCCAGTGCAGCTCACTGCCCTCCAGCGTCCATTCTGTCGTCTGTATAGGCTCCAGGGTCCTTACGTAGTAGTGAGAGCGTCTGCAGGGAAACGCACAATAATGCAAAATAACGAAATAAATGCAAATTTCTCTTTTAAATAGTTTTTTATTAATCATGTACTACCATTTAGAGGTCCAATCACTTCGCAGAATAGTCGCCAGTGCAGCTCACTGCCCTCCAGCGTCCATATTGTCGTCTGTATAGGCTCCCAGGGTCCTTACGTAGTAGTGAGAGCGTCTGCAGGGAAACGCACAATAATGCAAATAACGAAATAAATGCAAATTTTCTCTTTTAAATAGTTTTTTATTATCATGTACTACCATTTTAGAGGTCAATCACTTCGCAGAATAGTCGCCAGTGCAGCTCACTGCCCTCCAGCGTCCATATTGTCGTCTGTATAGGCTCCCAGGGTCCTTACGTAGTAGTGAGAGCGTCTGCAGGGAAACGCACAATAATGCAAATAACGAAATAAATGCAAATTTCTCTTTAATTAGTTTTTTATTATCATGTACTACCATTTTAGAGGTCAATCACTTCGCAGAATAGTCGCCCAGTGCAGCTCACTGCCCTCCAGCGTCCATATTGTCGTCTGTATAGGGCTCCCAGGGTCCTTACGTAGTAGTGAGAGCGTCTGCAGGGAAACGCACAATAATGCAAATAACGAAATAAATGCAAATTTTCTCTTTTAAATAGTTTTTTATTATCATGTACTACCATTTTAGAGGTCAATCACTTCGCAGAATAGTCGCCAGTGCAGCTCACTGCCCTCCATGTCCATATTGTCGTCTGTATAGGCTCCCAGGGTCCTTACGTAGTAGTGAGAGCGTCTGCAGGGAAACGCACAATAATGCAAATCACGAAATAATGCAAATTTCTCTTTTAAATAGTTTTTTATTATCATGTACTACCATTTTAGAGGTCAATCACTTCGCAGACTAGTCGCCAGTGCAGCTCACTGCCCTCCAGCGTCCATTCTGTCGTCTGTATAGGCTCCCAGGGTCCTTATATAGTAATGAGAGCGTCTGCAGGGAAACGCACAATAATGCAAATAACGAAATAAATGCAAATTTCTCTTTTAAATAGTTTTTTATTATCATTTACTACCATTTTAGAGGTCAATCACTTCGCAGACTAGTCGCCAGTGCAGCTAGCAGCCCTCCAGTGTCCATTCTGTCGTCTGTATAGGTTCCCAGGGTCCTTATATAGTAATGAGAGCGTTTGCAGGGAAACGCACAGTAATGCAAATAACGAATAATGCAAGTTTCTCTTTAAAATAGTTTTTTTATTATCATGTACTACCATTTTACAGGTCAATCGCTTCGCAGACTAGTCGCCAGTGCAGCTCACTGCCCTCCAGCGTCCATTCTGTCGTCTGTATAGGCTCCCAGGGTCCTAATATAGTAACGAGAGCGTTTGCAGGGAAACGCACAATGATGCAAATAACGAAATAAATGCAAATTTCTCTTTTAAATAGTTTTTTATTATCATGTACTACCATTTTTAGAGGTCAATCACTTCGCAGACTAGTCGCCAGTGCAGCTCACTGCCCTCCAGCGTCCATTCTGTCGTCTGTATAGGCTCCCAGGGTCCTTATATAGTAATGAGAGCGTCTGCAGGGAAACGCACAATAATGCAAATAACGAAATAATGCAAATTTCTCTTTAAATAGTTTTTTATTATCATTTACTACCATTTTAGAGGTCAATCACTTCGCAGACTAGTCGCCAGTGCAGCTAGCAGCCCCCCCAGTGTCCATTCTGTCGTCTGTATAGGTTCCCAGGGTCCTTATATAGTAATCGAGAGCGTTTGCAGGGAAACGCACAGTAATGCAAATAACGAAATAAATGCAAATTTCTCTTTAAAATAGTTTTTTATTATCATGTACTACCATTTTACAGGTCAATCGCTTCGCAGACTAGTCGCCAGTGCAGCTCACTGCCCTCCAGCGTCCATTCTGTCGTCTGTATAGTCTCCCAGGGTCCTAATATAGTAATGAGAGCGTTTGCAGGGAAACGCACAATAATGCAAATAACGAAATAAATGCAAATTTCTCTTTAAAATAGTTTTTTATTATCATGTACTACCATTTTAGAGGTCAATCACTTCGCAGACTAGTCGCCAGTGCAGCTCACTGCCCTCCAGCGTCCATTCTGTCGTCTGTATAGGCATCCCAGGGTCCTTTATAAGTAATGAGAGCGTCTGCAGGGGAAACGCACAATAATGCAAATAACGAAATAAATGCAAATTTCTCTTTTAAATAGTTTTTTATTATCATTTACTACCATTTTAGAGGTCAATCACTTCGCAGACTAGTCGCCAGTGCAGCTAGCAGCCCTCCAGTGTCCATTCTGTCGTCTGTATAGGTTCCCAGGGTCCTTATATAGTAATGAGAGAGCGTTTTGCAGGGAAACGCACAGTAATGCAAATAACGAAATAAATGCAAATTTCTCTTTAAAATAGTTTTTATTATCATGTACTACCATTTTTACA